>NW_019281043.1:0-44028 GCF_000648695.1 Onthophagus taurus
GCCCACTTTGCCTATAAGGATTTTTTTCCCAAACCTCTAGGCCTTACCGTTGTTGAGATACAGCCGCTCCGTACCCTTAACGGGACACCTGTACAGCATATATCATTCCCATAAAGTTAATCCAAGGTCACTTGCGAGCGAGGCGCTACTATTTATACCAAATAGATGCAATATTAAATAACAACCGCAGTCGTTAGCTGCCGAGGCATTAGAGTTGAAACAATATTGATATAATATAGTACAACATAAACCTTACGAATAAAGTTAAGCCGAGGTCGCTTGCGGCCGAGGCACTAGAATTGACACAATATTGATATAATATAGTACAACATAAACCGTACGAACAAAATTAAACCGAGGTCGCTTGTGGCCGAGACACTAGAGTTGACGCAATATTGATGTAATATATAGTACAACATAAACCTTACGAATAAAATTAAGCCGAGGTCGCTTGCGGCCGAGGCATCATTAAATTTGACACTATAATGATACAATATTATACAACAAACGCTTTTGCTATGAAGTTAAGCCGAGGTCGCTTGCGGCCGAGGCATTAAAGTTGGAACCTTATCGATGCGATATTATACAACACACACGTTTCCTATAAACATAAGCCGAGGTCGCTTGCGGGCGAGGCGTTACAATTTACTTCAAAGAGATACAATATTAAATAATAGCCGAGGTTCCAAAATGGTATTAACTCTAATGCCTCAGCCGCAAGCGATCTCGGATTAACGTTATAGAGAAGGTGTATATTGTGACATTATTGTGTTAACTTTAATACCTCGGCCGAAAGCAACCTCGACTTAAGTTTATAGAGAAGATGTATATTATACAGGGTGAGTTATTAATATCCCGGTGGACGATAGTTGTTAAACCGTTTGAGAAAGAAAAAAATGTTTTATACAAAAGTTGTTTAATTCACCACTTTCTATTGCGTAAAATTATTTTCACTTATACAGGATGTTCCATTTAGGTGTACCGGAAAGTATGTAGATTTTTTTAAATGGAACACTCTGTATATTTTATCATATTATGAATAGCATTAAATTTGTTTATCTACAACTATTGAATTATCTATTCGTTATACAATTGATTTTTGACGAGTAATGACACGCATTACCCATGACTGACAAAGTGTTGAATAATGAAGCCATTATTCCACAGTTCTGACACGGCCTACTAATCAAAAAATAAAATATTAACAGAAATGACAGCTTTCTTATATTGAGGTTATGTCTGAAATGTCTGTCAAGTTTATTTTTTTTTCAAAATTAAATAGTTGTAGATAAAGTATAGTATTCAACTTGCGTATAATGGATGTTACCCACTCAGATTACAACACTCGCTCGCTTCGTTCGCTCGTGTTGCAACTTCTTCTTCGTGGGTAACAGCCGCCATTATACGCTTGTTGAATAATATACTATTATCTACAACTATTGAATTATCTATTCGTTATACATTTGATTTTTGATGGGTAATGACACCTATTACTCATGACTGACAAAGTGTTGAATAATGAAGCCATTATTCCACAGTTCTGACACGGCCTACTAATCAAAAAAATAAAATATTAACAGAAATGACAGCTTTCTTATATTGAGGTTATGTCTGAAATGTCTATCAAGTTTATTTTTTTTTCAAAATTAAATAGTTGTAGATAAAGTATAGTATTCAACTTGCGTATAATGGATGTTACCCACTCAGATTACAACACTCGCTCGCTTCGCTCGCTCGTGTCGCAACTTCATCTTCGTGGGTAATAGCCGCCATTATACGCTTGTTGAATAATATACTATTATACAACCGTATATATTACTAAATCATAGCGTTCTTAGTTCCTGAGATATTCAATTGTTTTTCCAAAATGTGTCCACTGCAGGATCTTTTTAAAAACTGTGTAAAAACGAAATTTTTTTGTAATTTTGCTTTGAAACTATGTCAGATAATAGTCAAAACCAGTAGATAAATAATCCAAAGATATTAGATATGCTATACAGCGTGTTCATAAAGCTTAGTTACTTTTGATGTTTTTCAAATGGCTTTTTCATAAGTTTTTGAAATGGAATCACCTGTATATTATGTGCTGGTTGAATTGCCCATCAAGTTACCTGTAATAAAATATGCGTTATTGTACTTAATATTATTATTCTGTCTATTTTTATTTGTTTTTTTTGTTCTTCTTTTTATTATTTGATTAATATTTTATAATGTAAAATAATTTTGCTGCCATATAGCAGATTTTAATGCAACTTGGTACTTTATGAGATTTAAAAAGCATGTTACATTGCAATTATTCTGCCATATAATTTATGACTTTAGAGTAAATAAGTTGCACATGTTAAAAGATCTCAAGATCTTTTATACAGCGCATTAATGCTTGTAGAAGAGAAAATGGGCGGCATTTTGAACTACTTCTAAATATTAATTAAATTAATATCTACTTATTGAGCAACGTTTAGTAATTGTTTATAGTTTGTTGCTGCATTTCCTTCAAATAATTTAGTAATTAAAAAAGCGATTTATTGTTCTGCCATTTAATTGTATTTTTTGTATTTTTATCACGTTTTGATTATTTATTTATTAAAGTTTTTTTTTAATTGTATTTTAATGTAATATTACTGATTTACAAATGACAGACAAACAAAAAAGAAAAAACAAAAAAAAAGCGACAAAAAAAGAACAGAATATATTTTTTTAAGTACAATAATGACATTTTATTACACATTTTTCTTTAAATTCTAAATATCAGGAAAACTATTAAAGTTAGACATATGACATACTTATCATTAATTAAAGGGAACTTGATGAGTAATTCAACAATCACGCAATATACAGGAAGTAACTGAGCTTTTTAAACACCCTGTATAGTGTATCTAATATTTTTGAACACTATGATCTATCTACTGGCTTTGACTACTGTCTGAGGTAGTTTCAAGGCCAAATCGGAAAAAATGTCGTTTTTACATCGTTTTTAAAAAATCCTGTAATGGGCACATTTTGGAAGAACAATTGAATATCTCAGGAACTATGAACGCTGTTTACTAGTAATATATATGGTTATATAAACAAATTTAATTATATTAATAATATGATAAAATATACAGGGTGTTCCATTTAAATAAATTTGCGTACACTCCGTTACCCTTAAATGGAACATCCTGTATAAGTGACAATAATTTTATGAGTCAAACAACTTTTGTATAAAATATTTTTTTGTTTTTCACACAATTTAGTAACTATCGACCTCTGGGATACTAATAACTCACATGTGTGTTGTATAATATTGCATCAATATGGTTTCAATTTTAATGCCTCGGCCGCAAGCGACCTCGGCTTAACTTTATAGAGAAGGTGTACATTGTATAATATTTTGTCGTTATGGTGTTTACCTTAATGCCTCGGTTGCAAGCGACCTCGCCTTAACTTTATAGTGGTGGTGTATATTGTATCAAATTATGTCAATATGGTGTAAACTCTAGTGCCTCGGCCGCAAGCGACCTCGGCTTAACTTTATAGAGAAGGTGTACATCGTATAATATTTTGTCATTATGGTGTGCCTCGGCCGCAAGCGACCTCGGCTTCAATATGGTTTCAATTCTAATGCCTCGGTTTAATTTTAAAAACCCTAATCGTACTATTGATATAAAAACGAATGAATCTTACCAGGAATTATTGTACAAAGAACAAAGATTAACAACAAATTGAAGATTTTCATTGTTACAAAACACTGTTTTAATGAAATAATAGCCCCTCTTCAACACCCACGTGTTCATTTATTGCAAAAGATAACATTTATAACAACATAATATATCAACAATTATACGATATTTTTAAATTAATTTTTGATAACATATTTTAGGTGTGCTTATATTTAGTATTTGTTATTTTTTCGTCTTTTTTTCTTTTTATCTTGTGTTGGTAGTTTAATTTCTTCGCTGTTATCTAACCCTTTTTTAAGAACGATATCGATCCAATCATGATAAGATGATATTCTCGTATATACTTCAGGTTTGGTTGAATTACAAGCACCACCATAAGAACTAATACCGATTTGTAAAAAAATTGCTGATGGTTGGATAATTAAGGGCCCCCCAACATCACCGTGGCATATCCCTTTACCTTCTGTACTTGCCAAACAAATTTGGTTTTCCCCAAAAGTTTGGTATTCTAATAAACAAACTCTCGCTGGGACAGTTTTTGTTTTTAAAGAATTTAATTGTTCTGATGGCGATTCTATTGGATGTCCGGAATATATGGAATGTCCCCAACCGAAAGTTAAACCATCCACAACTGTTTGATTATCAGGAATTTGGGTCGATAGAAGTTTAATAATAACCGAAGAAATCAGCGAAATTGTTTTTGAAATTTTTATAATTGCTATATCGTTAATTTTAGTTTCATAATCAAATTGAGGATGAATAATTAATCTATCAACTTCGTATTTATCTCCGTACCTCCAAAACGAGCTTCCTCCGGAAACCATAAGCGAATACGTCGAAATTTTGGTTGTATCGTTCAAATAAAAGCAGCTCGCCGCTGTTAAAATTGCTTTTGAACCAATTATAGAACCGGTGCAAATGTGTTTGTTATCGTGCTGGATACTTGCCACGAAAGGATATTCATTTTCTTTAACTAATTGCCCGCCGACCATTCGAGTTAATTTTTTCTGATCCGATCGAAAAACTAAATCAAAAAAACTCGAAATAAAAACATTCATTTCAAAATCAAAAACTTACCCATGCACGAAAAAATAAAAATAAAATAAAAAAATCGTTTTGAGTACATTTCGAGTGCGATTATAAAAAGTTATCACCATTCATTTTAATTATGACGTAGGATGGAATAAAAACGATAAAGATTTTTCTGTTTTTTTATTACAAGGATTTTTTTATAAATTTTTTCTTGCCAAATCAATCGTTGACTTAATCCACGGATAATTAGTTGAAATTCTTGTAAAAACAGTCGGAATTTGCGTTTTGCAATCGCTAATGTAAGAAGCGATTCCGATTTGAATATATTTTCCATTACTTTGCATAAATAAAGGCGCCCCAAAATCTAAGGCACAACCATAAAAGTTTTCGCGAAATTTCTCATCGATCATACAAAATTCCTCCGGATAAATCCTGTTATAAACCACGCTACAAACCGTCGAACTAACAGAAGCTAAAGAAATCGCGGCTAAATCATCAGAAATTTCCTGCGTGGAAAATTTTCCTTTAGGATTTATCGTACTCCAACCAATCGCGACGGGTTCAATTTTAAACAAATCGACGTTGTAATAATTTTGATTTAATATGATCGATTTTGACGATTCTAATGGGGGAATCGGAATATCCATTTGTAATAAAGCCACGTTTCCCTGTTGATCCAAAAGGTTGTAAGATGGGTGGATGTGGATTTCATAAATTGGGTAAACTTGCGAATTTTTTAATGACATACTACCAACGTAAACCAACATTTGATGCTTTGGCAACAATTTCCCATCGTTTGCATAACAACAAAACGCTGAGGTTAAAATAAACATTGGGGTAATTATTGAACCCGAACAATAATGAAGGGCTCCTAATCGTATACTTGCTATAAATGGATAATAATTAATTTCTTCAGATTCATATTCATCAGAGTTTTCATTGTTGTAATTATTTTCATCGCCGTAATCACCTTCATAAGAATTTTCTTGGTTGATATTGTTTTCATTAAAATTTTCTTCGTTGTTGTCACTTTCATAAGAATTTTCATCGTTGTAATCACTCATATTAGGATTTTCTTTGCCATAATCGATTTCATTAGAATTTTCTTCGTTGTAATCACTCACATTTGGATTTTCTTTGCCGTAATCGCTTTCATTAAAATTTTCTTCATTGTTGTCACTTTCATAAGAATTTTCTTCGTTGTAATCACTTACATTAGGATTTTCTTTGCCATAATCGCTTTCATTAGAATTTTCTTCGTTGTAATCACTCACATTTGGATTTTCTTTGCTGTAATCGCTTTCTTCATTAAAATTTTCTTCGTTGTTGTCACTTTCATAAGAATTTTCTTCGTTGTAATCGCTCACGTTAGGATTTTCTTTGCCGTAATCACCTTCATAAGAATTTTCTTGGTTGATATTGTTTTCATTAAAATTTTCTTCGTCATTGTCACTTTCATAAGAATTTTCATCGTTGTAATCACTCACATTAGGATTTTCTTTGCCATAATCGATTTCATTAGAATTTTCTTCGTTGATCACTCACATTTGGATTTTCTTTGCCATAATCGATTTCATTAGAATTTTCTTCGTTGGAATCACTCACATTAAGATTTTCTTTGCCATAATCGCTTTCATTAGAATTTTCTTCGTTGTAATCACTCACATTTGGATTTTCTTTGCCATAATCGCTTTCATTAGAATTTTCTTCGTTGTAATCACTCGCATTTGGATTTTCTTTGCCGTAATCGCTTTCTTCATTAAAATTTTCTTCGTTATAATCGCTTTCAATAGAATTTTCTTCGTTGTTGTCACTTTCATATAAATTTTCTTTCTTGTAATCACTCAAATTAGGATTTTCTTCGTTGTAATCACTTAGATTAGGATTTTCTTCGCTATAATTGCTTTCGTTAGAATTTTCTTGATTGTGATAGTTTTGATCAACATTATTTCCTGGATTATAATCGTAATTTGGGTCATTTTCTTGATTCTGATCGTTTTGATAAATATTATTTTCCACTTCATAAAATAAAACTAAAAGAATCACCAATTTACCTCCTATATTGAGGTTTTTCATTGTAGTGTGTTGAGAAAAAGGATGTTCGAGTTTTTGAAACGGTTTTAATTTTTATCGTCAACCCACGTCAAAAATATAAAATTGTTTTGTTTTTTTTTTCTTAATTTTAAAGTAATTTTGTAACATTAAAAACTCAAATTTGTGTAGAATCTTATTCTGCTTTTGTTAGATTTTTTAGTCTTTTAGGCCCACTTTTACCACCTCTTGATAAATTTAACCGATAGATAAATTGGCGCTCTTAGCCAATGAGAGCGCTTAAAACCGCTGTAACCATGGTAATTATCTATCGGATAAATTTATCAAGAGGTGGTAAAAGTGGGCCTTAGNAATTTTCTTGATTGTGATAGTTTTGATCAACATTATTTCCTGGATTATAATCGTAATTTGGGTCATTTTCTTGATTTTGATCGTTTTGATAAATATTATTTTCCACTTCATAAAATAAAACTAAAAAAATCACCAATTTACCTCCAACATTGAGGTTTTTCATTGTAATGTGTAGAGAAAAAGGATGTTCGAGTTTTTGAAACGGTTTTAATTTTTATCGTCAACCCACGTTAAAAAAATAAAATTGTTTTGTTTTTTTTAACATTAAAAACTCAAATTTTTGTAGAATTTTATTCTGCTTTTGTTAGATTTTCTAGTCTTTTAGAGGGGTAAAAGATTGATGCTATGAATGTAAAAGAAATTCAAGACTATGTTTTACAATTCTTAACAGACTTTATGAACAGCATTGTATCGCTTTTACACCTAATATAGATAACCAGCAACTCATCATTCAATAGTTGAGTTACAAATATAATGAGAACGAGGACTGTATTAATAAATTGGAAACTTTCGTTTCTTTGATTAACAATTTTTTTTTGGTATGTATCTATTCATCTCCCAACATTGCAACAAATTCTTAGAAACTCTCAACATCTTTGGCAACATTCGACATCGTCTCTAACACCCATTAACATAGTTTCAAATTTTTGTACACAACATTGTATCGTTTCTGACAATCTCAAGAAATGTTTGCAAAAATGAAATCTTAATATTGTCTTAATATCAAACTTTTAATGAAAGGTTTGACGTTTCGGATGCCATGTTGCAACCTTCTTCAGAAACCACTTCGAACCAGTTTCTGACTGAAACTGTTCGTCAAACCTTTTATTAAAAGACGCACGGCAAAACCTGAAAGTTTCTGGTGTTAGTTCTAGTTTTAGTTCTAATTTTAGTTTAATTGACACCGGCTGTGAAAGCCTTCATACCTATATGTCTTAATATCATTTCAGATATATCTTAATACCATCTCGAACATCCTTCATTACCAACAATACCTTAAAATCGTCTTCAACAACATACCATGCCGTTATTGACAACTCCCGTGTATCCCGGCAGTACATAATCTCGTTTCTGGACATCTCTTAGGGCCGGTTGTACAATATACCGATAAACTTCCAGATAGCATTATCTGGCAGGTAAGTTAGTTTGTACTGTATTACAATGTATGGATATGTATGTTGGTGAGAATCAATTTAGACACCCAATATCATCCCAGGCAACATATAATGTCATCTTTAGCAACCTCTCCAACTTCATCGCAAGCATCAATATCGTCTTTGACACCCATTAACATAGTTTCGGATTTTTGTACACAACATTGTATCGTTTCTGACAATCTCGAGAAATGTTTGCAATAATAAAATCTTAATATTGTCTTAATATCATTTCAGACATATCTTAACATAATCTCGGACATCCTTCATTACCAACGATACCTTAAAATCGTGTTCAACAACATACCATGCCGTTATTGACAACTCCCGTGTATCCCGGCAGTACATAATTTCGTTTCTGGACATCTCTTAGGGCCGGTTGTACAATATACCGATAAACTTCCAGATAGCGTTATCTGGCAGATAAGTTAGTTTGTACTGTATTACAGTATGTATGTTGGTGAGAATCAATTTAGACACCCAATATCATCCCAGACAACATATAATGTCATCTTTAGCAACCTCTCCAACTTCATCGCAAGCATCAATATCGTCTTTGACACCCATTAACATAGTTACGGATACTTTTGCACAACATCTTATATCGTCTTAGATATATCTTAATATGATCTCGGATATCCCTCATGACCAACAATTCCTCAAAATCGTCCTGGTCAAAATACAATGCCGCTATTGACAAATCACGGCATTGTCGTAGATATCCCCGTATATCGTTCTTGACACGTCCTAACATTCCTCATTTACATTCTTGGTGTCCCTCAATATCATCCCTGATAGCTATCAACATCGTACCGGGCAGTACATAATCTTGTTTTTTAACATCTCTTAATATGGTATAATCGCGGGTATCATTACATCAATTTAGACACCCCGTATAACACAAATTGTTGTTTCTGACCACCCTTGACATCATCGCGGACATTCCTCAACATTATTCATGGCATTATCCTAAGTTATCATACCTGGTATCCCTCAAAATCGTGTTTGACAGCATATAATACTGTCATTGATCCTTAATATCATCTCTGATGCCCATCAACATCGTATTATCAGAATACAGGTGTTTCAGGTTTTTGTAGCAGGACTTTAACACAAAAACTTCATATAAACCTGTGTACCAAATTTATCTTCAAAACAAAGCGTTCGATCTATGTTTATATGAAGTTTTTGTGTTAATTTTAAAAGATCTATCGACAGATAAAGTCCTGCTACAAAAACCTGAAACACCCTGTATAATCGCGTTTTTGAACATTTCTTAATATGATATAATCGTGGACGTCCTTAACATAGTTTTGTATGCTTACACAGAACACTGTATCGTTTCTGATAATCTTGAAAGATGTCTTCGAATATGAGGTTCTAATACCGCCATTGACCCTTAATATCATCTCTGGCACCCATCAACATCGTATTATCAATATATAATAGCGTTTTTGAACATTTCTTAATATGATATAATGGTGAACATTCCTACATAAATTTAGACACAAAACACCATTTCGGACAACATATAATATCATCCTTAGCAGCTTGCAACATCGTTGCGGGTATCTGTCAATATCGTCTCTGACACTCATTAACATAGTTTTGGATGCTTACACACAACATTGTATCATTTCTGACAACCTCGAAAGATGTCCGCGAATTTGAGGTTCTAATATCGTCTTAGATGTATCTCAATATCATCTCGGACATCTCTCATTATCACTAATACTTTAAAATCGTCCTGGACAACATACAATGCCGTCATTGATAAACCTCGACATTGTGGCGGATATCTTTGTACTTGACACATCCCAACATCATCCCTTACATTCCTGGTATTCCTCAATATCATCTCTGGTACTCTCTCAACATCGTGCCGGGCAAAAGATAATATTGTTTTTGAGTATCTCTTAATATGGTATAATCGTGGACATCCTTACATCAATTAGGCACCCCGAATAACACACAATGTTGTTTCTGATCACCTTTGACATAATGGCGGACATCTTTGTATCAATTTAGACACTTCTCAACATCATTCCGCATAGCAATACAGTGAGCTAGAAAAATAGCAGTACGTAACCATGGCAACCAATTGTTTCAGATATTTTATTAAAGACAATGATTTTTGATATCTGAAACAATTGGTTGCTATGGTTACGCATGGCTACTGATATTTTTCTAGCTTAATTGAATGGGAAATAATTAAACTTTAAGATAATTTTGAACATCTTAATATGGTATAATCGAGGACATCCTTACATCAATTTAGACACCTCGAATATCACACAATGTTGTTTCTGACCATCTTTGACATCATCGCGGACATTCCTCAACATTATTCATCCATCTCATCCTAAATTATCATTCTTGGAATCACTCAAAATCATCCTCGGTTGCATATAATTCCGTTTTTAATAACCCTTAACATCACTGTAAACATCCTTGTATTAATCTAGACACTCTTAATATCTTCATAGCAATACAATGTTGTTTTTGACCATCTTTGACATCATCGCGGACATTCCTCAACATTATTCATCCATCTCATCATAAATTATCATTCCTGGCATCTCTCAAAATCATCCTCGGTTGCATACAATTCCGTTTTTAATAACCCTTAACATCACTGTAAACATCCTTGTATTAATCTAGACACTCTTAATATCTTCATAGCAATACAATGTTGTTTCTGACCATCTTTGACATCATCGCGGTCATTCCTCAACATTATTCATCCATCTCATCATAAATTATCATTCCTGGCATCTCTCAAAATCATCCTCGGTTGTACACAATTCCGTCTTTAATAATCCTTAACATCACTGTGAACATCTTTGTATCAATCTAGACACTCTTAATATCTTCATAGCAATACAATGTTGTTTCTGACCATCTTTGACATCATCGCGGACATTCCTCAAAATTATTTATCCATCTCATCATAAATTATCATTCCTGGCATCTCTCAAAATCATCCTCGTTTGCACACAATTCCGTCTTTAATAACCCTTAACACTCTCAATATCTTAATAGCAATACAATGTTGTGTCTGACAATCCTTGGCGTGGTCTCCGACATATCTCAACATCATTCCTAGCAACTAACATCATTACAAACATCCTTTTGTATTTTTTTTGGCATTTCCCAACATCATTTTTGACATTTTACATTACCATTTATAACATGGTCCTCACCAGCACACAATTCCGACTCTAATAATCTTTTATATCATTCTGGGCATCATACTATGCTATCTATGACAATCTTTGATATCCTTAAGAAATTCTTATCAATTTTTTCTGGCAACCTCTGATATCCATCAACATCGCCCTTGAGATTATATGATGTTTTTTCTGGAAATCTTTGTCAAAAACCATGTTCTCTTCTATACATGTATATCATAAATGATAAGCTTAGATTTCACCATGTTGGGTTTGGTAATCATCAAGTTAAGTTTCCTAACAGTTGTTTTGAGCAGCTCTTTATCTTTACCTCAAATAATCTTATCCTCTTCAGTCCTCATTGTTTATAAATTTTTGTTCATTCTCCTCTTATGGGAAAAGTGTTGTGGTCGGTGGAGAAATCTTCTTCGACTGATCCCTGGTCCTTTTATACTGGTACAGAATGTTTATTTGAGTTTATTCTTTCTAATTCAAGTAAAGTTGAAACTGAGTTCCTAGGATTTTCTGATTAACATTTTGAATTTTGAAATGAATAAAAAAAATAAATGATTGAGAATTTTTTTTATTAATCTACATCTAACAATGTCATAGCATCTGATATCCAATCCTTAAAATAAAAAATTCTTGTATGAACCTCAGGTGATGTGTTATTGCAATCACCACCAAAAGAAACCAATCCAATTTGCATTAATTCAGTGTAAACTTGAATGAAAAGAGGCCCACCAGAATCTNCCTCTTAAAGGATCAATTATGTGATGGCATAAAAATATTACACTTTTTAATGAGTTGAGTTTTATTAAGTTACCTTTAAAGTTATGTATACGAAATTCTCACTTCGCCGAGGTCGCTTGCGGGCGAGGCGCTGAATATTCTATTATATTAATATGAAGGTAATACTAAGCACTAGTGCATCGCCCGCAAGCGACCTCGGCAGTATTAGATGATATCGTTTATGTGATATCATGAAAACTGAACCAAATGTGTAACACTGAAATGAGAAAGCGTTTATGCTCACTTCGCCATGGTCGCTTGCGGGCGAGGTGCTAGAATCCTCTAAACTAACGATATCGTATTGATACACTGTTGGAAATAATTCACGAGCACACCCTGTATAATCTGAACGCGTGTGTCTAGCGCAATAAAATTTGGTATGGAAGTAGTACTAAAGTAGTGTAACTTACTCTCACATGGAGAGCAGCACAACTCTGCTGGGAGGAGAAACATCAATAGCGAGAGTATCCCCCGTGAGCTTCGCGTACTATCGCTACACGACGTGGCATGGAGTCTATAAGTCGCTGTATTGTAGCAAGAGGGATGGCCAACCATGCCACCTCAACTCGCCTCCATAGCTCCTCAACGTTAGCCGAGGAAGCCGGATAATGTAGAAGTCTCCGACCAGTCATTTCCCAAACATGTTTTATTGGATTTAGATGCGGAAACCGAGCTAGTCATGGAAGCATTGGTATACGGTGCTCTTCCACAAAAGTCTGTACAACACGCCCGATGTGTTGTCGTACGTTGTCGTGCATGTATAGCAGACCCTATAACAGACCATACCATAATGCTCGGTTGTCGGTGGATAGGGCGTTCTTGCACACACTGCTCGAGTAGACGATCACCACGGCTCCGACGAACTAAAATTCGCGCATCACTGGTGCTCAATTCGAATCTTGATTCGTCGGAAAACAAAATGTCCCTCTACTCGACAACCTACTAATGCCTAGCGTCGACCCACTCGTGACGTATGCTGCGGTGCTCGGGTGTTACTGGAAGCCGCTGTATCGCACGACGCGCGCGCCAGTCCACTATCTACCAAACGCTGCCGTACAGTTCGTGTAGTGAGTGCGCCTTCCCCTGCCGGTGGCCAAATAGCTTCAAGTTGCCTTGAGGAGGACACACACGACGCTAAAGCACTGAGCACAAGAGCGCGATCCTCGTGTGCTGGGGACGCGCAGGGCCGTCCCGGCCGCGGCTGGAGGTACCTATGTTTTACCTCAGACCATTCTCGCCATGCCCGTTGCACTGCCGATAACGACCGCTCCAAACGACGTGCAATTTCACAGAACGATACACCCTCAATGTGCATACCCACAAACATTCCTCGCTCAAACTCGCTTAAGTAACGCGATCGCCCATCCATTGCGCACAGAGTACGATAACAATGTGGTCCCTCACACCACACTAAAAACGACCGGTATTTTCCATCCACTTCGGTCTCCATAGCGACGGAATGTTCCACTTGGAACGGCGGCTTAGTCAACAATGCCGCGACGGAACAACTCGAAACTCCCTCATTAAACTCGTCTACAGTAAACCTTTGTGCTCCGCAAATATTATGGATTTATCTTCACGCGTTCAGATTATATAGGGTGTCTCGTGAATTATTTCCAACAGTATATCAAGTCTGGATGTGAGATCATGTCTGATGTTCTTCGAAAATTTTATAATTTCTGAGAAAAAAATTAATTAAGCAAACTTTTACAAACAAATTTTTAATGAAAAAATTTTAGTAGGCTTTGTCAGAAATATTTTTATTTATGATCATCTTCATAAAAAAAATCTAGGCATAAATTGAACGGGGGTGGTTACGTTTAGTAACTTAGAAGTGAATATTGAAAGTACAAATAAGCTAGAAACGTGTTCTATTAGGAACTAAAGTTATTCCCCAAATTTCATTTTCCTGGTGTTTATAGTTCTTGAGAAAAAAAAATTAATTTTTTGCCAACTTTGGAGGGGCGTAGCGTCTTAGGGGAACCGAAGTCGCCCATGGTTCATATATTAAAGTACCCTTAAAATTCACTAAAGAATCACCCCTTGAAATTTGTTGCAGTCATTCAGATACACCCTGTATAAATGGAGCGGTGTGAGACCGAGTAGGGCTTTCAAAGCAGCCATCGGACAGGATCTCATTGCACCCGTTATGTTAAGACACAGTGTTGTTAAATACCCGGGTATTTATTTTCAAGGGTAAATTTCCTGGATATATACCCGGGGGTATTTACCCAAGATGGGTATTTAGAGGTATTTATAAAATTTAATTTAAATTGAGATGATGGCAGTTTTGCAAGCACTTCAAGAATGCAGAGTCGATTATCGATATACTAAACTTATTTATAACATCTACAAGAATGCTACAATGACGGTAAAATTGCATGAAAGTACTGAAGAAAGTAGAAATAGTAAAGTACTGATTGTGAGTAAAACAAGGCGAGACACTGTTGAACCCAAATTTTTTCACCACAGTCCTTAGAGTGTATATAAACAGGAGTAAACTGGATTGGACCCAAAAAGGCATAATCATTGATTGCAAATGTTCAAGTAATTTGCGCTACACGGACGATATAATTCTTATATCGCATAGCCTTGGAGAGATTAAACTAATGCTGAACGACTTAAAGGAGGTGTGTGCAAGAGTCGGGCTAAATATCAACGAAAAATCAAAATTTATGATAAATCTTGTTCCCAGCTCTAACATCAACATTAGGGATAATGAGATTGAGAGGGTTGACAGCTATGTATATCTTGGCTATGAGGTTCGTGTATCGAGAGATAATCAAAAAAGCGAACTAAACAGAAGGACACAAGAAAGCCTTTCAATCAATCCCTATTTCCGGTTATGACATAGGTCTTCGAAACGTTAACATTAACGGTAGCCACTGCCAGGAGGGGTCCATGTAACGCAAAGATAGATGGAGAGGTCGATCCAGGGTTTAACTCTGAGGGACTACATACGAAATGAAGACCTACGAAGAAGAACTGGCGTAAATGATGTGATAAACATTGTGGCAAAGCTTAAGTGGAACTGGGCGGGTCATGTCGCGCGAATGAAGAATGAGCAGTGGACAAAACGGTTGCTTGAGTGGATACCGCGGCCGAACAGGCGAAGTACTGGATCGGGGTAAATACCCGAATAAATACTCATTTTAGAAACACCTACCCGCTGGGTATTTACCCAGCGCCCATCACTGTTAAGACATGTTAACCGCTGGATTTGTTCCAGCTGTTGTTGTGCTGTCTTATGTTTTGTTTTTGGCCACCAAACCAATGAGGCGTAGGCGACCATGGGTCTGATTATTGCTACGTAGGCCCAATGAGCCATTCGTGGTTTGAGACCCCAGTTCCTTCCTAGGAGCCTGCGGCAGATCTGGTTTGCCATGATAGCCTTTTTCCTCACCTTATCTAAGTGTGAGGTCCAGGTTACTTTACTGTCTAGTATTACCCATAGGTATTTAATTTTTGTTTTGAGGTTAATAATTCTGCTTTCAATGGAGGGTGTTTTTATTTGTAGCTTCCTTCTCCGAGTGAAAAGGACTATTTCGATTTTATTTGGATTGATGCTGAGCCCATTCCTTCTACACCAAGTGCTGGTGAGTAGTAGGGCTTTCTGCATTAGTTGAGTTATGATTGTATCATATTTACCTCGGATTGTGATTACCAGGTCATCAGCATACCCCTAAATCTTGAATCAAGTCATCAACTACCAGGTACCATAATAGAGGTGATCGCACTCCCCTTTGGGGACATCCTCTTAGCGCCTTTATAGTAATATTTATAGTCAACGGATGTGTATCTTCTACGTTTAGAGCCTTCTCTATGGATTCATAGGAGGTGTTATCAAACGCACCCTCTATGTCTATGAAAGCACATAGGGCTATCTCTTTGGTTGCAATTGCCTTCTCTAAAGTGCTAGTCAAAACATGGAGAGCAGTAATTGTTGATTTTGGTTTCTGGTAAGCATGTTGGCTAGGGTGGAGTGGATTAGTGACAAGCACTTCATCCCTAAGGTATTGATCGATTACCTTTTCCAACCCTTTGAGTTTTCTTAATATACATGGGGTCGCAAATGCCTCGTTGGCGAGATATAGCGGATCAAAGTTTCTTTAAAATTAAACATTATCTGTAATAAAAAGCACTTTTTTAAAAATATTGTCTACGCTAAATATTGTCTAAAATATTTTTTTGAATCACCCTGTATATAGGGATATTATTACTGGGAGCAGGTCTTCTAAGTCGTTTTGCAGAAAAATAGGCAGAATTCCTCCTCCAGGCGATTTTAGGGAATAACCCACCTTACTCTGTTGGGTGTAAAAATATTCCCAGCTATTATCCATTAGTCAGGGTCGGCATATACGTGGGGGCAGACTTTTGAGGAAGGGAAGTAGGAGCTCCAACGATTCCTTAGCATCCTCAGTGTATTTACCATCTTGTTTGCATAGGTGGCCTAGATCAGTGTTGTGATCTTTTGCCAAGATCTTATGCAAACGAGCAATTATAGGCGTATTGTCTATGTTATACTAAGCTATATTGATATAATAGCATATCCAGCGCCTCGCCCGCAAACGACCTCGGCGAAGTGAGAATAAACGATTTCTCATTCAAGGTCACTTGCGGGCGAGGCGCTAGACCCTAGTATTAGTTTTATATAGATTTATATACCGTTTCAGGCATTAATTAAAATTAAAGTAATATAAATTAAATTTTTATTTATCTTTTTTTTAGTAAATTAGGATTTTTTTAATTTTAAACGTCTCCCCGAATAAATAGCATTTGCTTTACGAAATCCCCCCTTTCGTCGTATTTTGGGGTAAATTGGTTCAACGACGAAATCTCGAGTACGATTATTTCGTACCCAAGCGAAAATTAAAGGGTAACTATATCCGTAATCGTGATGATGGTGATCGTAGTTAAAATCTTGATTATCGTCACTATCTGAGTCTAATAACCTCATCGATTCTGTTATCCAATCTTCAAAATAAGAAACACTTGTATGGACTTCAGGTGAGGTGTTGTTGCAATCACCACCATAAGAAACCAATCCAATTTGGATTAAATCACCTCCATCATAATATAAAAGTGGCCCACCGGAATCTCCACTACAAGTTCCTTTTCTTCCCGTCCCAGTTAAACAAATATTCCTTTCATCGATATTTTCATAATACTTTTGACAACTTTCTGTACTTATCGTATTAATTTTAACAACATTCAAA
Source organism: Onthophagus taurus (assembly GCF_000648695.1). NCBI lineage: Eukaryota > Metazoa > Arthropoda > Insecta > Coleoptera > Scarabaeidae > Onthophagus > Onthophagus taurus. Next base: position 17,430 of record NW_019281043.1, read on the forward strand.
ACATCAGCTGCTTCATCTATCATAAAACCCCCATTACTTGTATAACCCCATCCAATCACGATACATTCCAACCCAGATTCTTGAGGTAAATCTTTCTTATTTAATTTAACCGGTTGAACGTTAGAAGTAAACTCGATTTTCTTGGCAGTTTTAAACAACCCAATATCATTCGTGGTTGCAACTGCATTATAATTAACGTGGGCGTAAGTTTTTGATAATCTATACTTAGTTCCCAATTGCCATTTTGAAGCACCAACGGAAACGACGGTGGTGTCTAAATCCCTGGGAATAAATCCTACGCTATACGTACAATGAGCCGCTGTTAAAATATAACGATCCGAAATGATAGAAGCCCCGCAAACGTGGTTACCTTCTTCGATTATGCTTGCGATGAATGGAAAATTACTTTGATCGACCACCTCGCCCTCGATGATGCGCATGTTTTTTTTTCGTTGTCGAGGTTTCGTTTCTGCCACGATTAAATATAAAAGGAGTAAGAACAATTTTGTTGTGTACATCTTGAATAAACGATTACGTTGAGAAACAAGTTCAATTTTTATATCTTAAACGTGGGATGGAGATAAAAATGTTTTATATTCAATTTAAAATCTGAACCCAATTATTTGTTTTCTTAACTGGATTTGGAATAAAATCTAATACTAATCAGATATATAAATATCCATATGTGATTCCCTTTTCGTAGAGTAACATCAACTTGATTCTCTTCTATTAAAACCCTTACATGAAGCAAACTTCAAATAACATTAGATGTACGGACATCACTCAGGAGGCTTCGATCAGACAATATCGGGTTGGCCTCCATCTTGGAATCGTTGACCGACCAAAATAAAACCTCCACTCGTTTTACATTATAGAGAGGAGGATAAAAGCAAGAGGTGCTGACTTTGAGTTACTATTTGGGTTGGGTTAGATAACACATAGGTTAACTTTTAATTCAAGGCCAAGGTTTTGCAGTGCGCCCATGACCTTGATTCATTCAAGATTAAAATCATTATTATTAGTCTTATCGATTTACAGCCATGAAGTTTTATGTAAACAGAAAAGTGTCAAAGTTTTCTGCACACTTTTATATTCCACGTTATCATTTACTGATTCTGCAACCTTTTCAGCCATTCGTTGTAATTCCCGGCATCTAATTAGGCAAAGCGATCTCGGCGATGTCATATCATGTCGCTCATTTCATGTCTTGGGAAGTAAACCAAACGTACAACACTTGAATAAGCCTAAATTAACTAACACCAAGTCCATGACAGATTATTATGGAGACTATGTGGTACTCCCAGTTAAACGAAGGCTAAGAAAGAATTAAGTTTGGTTGGGTACTATCAGTGCCAAACATCAAGGTCAGAAAATGTCAATCATCCCAAGAAAGAATATTGGGTAAGGTTAGTTTTCTTTACGGCTGTCAATCATGTAGGAAAAGAATGTTGGGTTGGATTGGGTTGGGTTGGGTTGGTTTGGGAATGCAAGATAGTAGAGGAGATCCAGGAGAGATATCGGAAAACATTATTATTATTATTGCTGCCGGGCCAAGGGGAGCGGCCCCCTCGTTACCGCAACCTATAAGATGTATTGTAACTTTATCTCTCCAAAGATTTAGGGTAAATGTAGGTCCTTGATGAACGAGGGCAGTTTAATGTGGCTGTTTAGTCCACTGATGCCCATACCTATTGGTTGATTTTGCTTTCTGGTAAGCATGCTGGCTACGGTGGAGTGGATTAGTGACAAAAGCACTCCATTCCTAAGGTATTGGTCGATTACCTTTTCCATCCTTTTGAGGAGAAATGAAGTTAGGCTAATTGGTCTGTATGCCTTGGGGTCTGCGTTTGAATGCCTACCACCTTTAGGTATGAAGACCTCCTTTACTCTCCTTCATAGTGTGAGTATATAACTAAGGCTGTAGCTAGCTATATATAGGGATATAATTAGTGGGAGCAGGTCTTCTAAGCCTTTTTGCAGAAAAAATAGGCAAAATTCCATCTCTTCCAGGCGATTTTAGGGGCTTGAAATTTCGGGATAAATAGTGAGAGAAGAGTTGAAGCTGGAGAAGTTGGTTAAATTTTCCAAATATATCTAGAGATTTTGCAACAATTTCCTAAAATATTTAGAGACATCCTGTTATTTCTGAGTGAATCGAAAGCTTTTAAAGGATTTTTACAGAAATTGTACGAATTTCCAAGAATATCCAAGAAAAAAGGAAATCCATTAATAATATTTAGGATTTTAACGATTCTTAAAGATTCATATAATTATTTCCAAGTATTCCCATAACATTTTCAAAGATACCATCCGAATTTCTCAGGATTTTTGAGCAATTCAACTATTTTCCAAAGATTTCTATAGATATTCAGGTTTTCTAAAAGGTTTTATGAAAATTTCCAAATACATCCAATGATTTTGTAGCAATTTTCTAAAATTTTCAATGATAAACAAGTATTTCTAGAGATTTCAAGGAATATCCACTGCTATTTACGAATTTCTTAGGATTTTTGAATGTATCCAAGGTTTTTGAATGAGTTTTTAAAAAAATTAGAAGGTTTTCCAAGGATATCCAATGATTATTACGAATGCCCAGAACTTTTAATTCTTCACAGCCACTTATGTATGCATTTCTTAGTATTTCCAGGAGATTTCAAAAAGATTTCAACCGATTTTCAAGTATACCATAAAAATTTCTCAGAATACCTAAGGTTATCTAGGATTTTGCAGAAATTTCTACAGAATTTCAAGTTTTTAGAAAATTTTATAATAATTTCCAAACATATCTAGGGATTTTGAATCGATTTCCAAAAATTTTTATATACAACTACTTATTTCTAAAAATCTTAAAGAATTTAGACACATTTTTAAACATATCCATTGATTTTTACGGATATCTTAGGATTTATCAGTGTATCTAAGGTTTTTGAATGAGTTTTTAAAAGAATTAGAAGGATTTCCAAGGATTATTACGAATGTCCAGAACTTTTAATTCCTCCCAGACACTTATGTATGCATCTCTTAGTAGATTTCCAAAAAATTTCAACCGATTTTCAAGTATACCATAAAAATTTCTCAGAATACCTAAGGTTATCTAGGATTTTGCAGAGATTTCTACAAAATCTCAAGTTTTTAGGAAATGTTATAGGAATTTTCAAACATATCTAGGGATTTTGAAACAATTTCCAAAAATTTTTATATACAACTACTCATTTCTTAATATCTTAAAGAATTTAGACACATTTTTAAACATATCCATCGATTTTTACGGATATCTTAGGATTTTTCAGTGAATCCACGGTTTTTGAATGAGTTTTTAAAAGAATTAGAAGGATTTCCAAGGATTATTACGAATGTCCAGAACTTTTAATTCCTCCCAGACACTTATGTATGCATCTCTTAGTATATCCAGGAGATTTCCAAAAAATTTCAACCGATTTTCAAGTACACCATTAAAAATTCCTCAGAATACCTAAGGTTATCTAGGATTTTGCAGAAATTTCTACAGAATTTCAAGCTTTTAGAAAATTTTATAAGAATTTCCAAACATATCTAGAGATTTTGAATCGATTTCCAAAAATTTTTATATACAACTACTTATTTCTAAAAATCTTAAAGAATTTAGACATTTTTAAACATATCCATCGATTTTTACGGATATCTTAGGATTTTTCAGTGTATCCAAGGTTTTTGAATGAGTTTTTAAAAGAATTAGAAGGATTTCCAAGGATTATTACGAATGCCCAGAACTTTTAATTCCTCCCAGACACTTATGTATGCATTTCTTAGTATTTCCAGGAGATTTCCAAAAAATTTCAACCGATTTTCAAGTATACCATAAAAATTTCTCAGAATACCTGAGGTTATCTAGGCTTTTGCAGAGATTTCTACAGAATTTCAAGTTTTTAGAAGATTTTATATGAATTTTCAAACATATCTAGGGATTTTGACTCGATTTCCAAAAATTTTTATATACAACTAGGTATTTCTAAAAATCTTAAAGAATTTAGACACATTTTTAAGCATATCCATCGATTTTTACGGATATCTTAGGATTTTTCAGTGTATCCAAGGTTTTTGAATGAGTTTTTAAAAGAATTAGAAGGATTTCCAAGGATTATTACGAATGTCCAGAACTTTTAATTCCTCCCAGACACTTATGTATGCATTTCTTAGTATTTCCAGGAGATTTCCAAAAAATTTCAACCGATTTTCAAGTATACCATAAAAATTTCTCAGAATACCTGAGGTTATCTAGGATTTTGCAGAAATTTCTACAGAATTTCAAGTGTTTAGAAGATTATATAGGAATTTTCAAACGTATTTAGGGATTTTGAAACGATTTCTAAAAAATTTTATATACAACTAGGTATTTCTAAAAATCTTAAAGAATTTAGACATTTTTAAACATATCCATCGATTTTTACGGATATTTTAGGATTTATCAGTGTATCCAAGGTTTTTGAATGAGTTTTAAAAGAATTAGAAGGATTTCCAAGGATTATTACGAATGTCCAGAACTTTTAATTCCTCCCACACACTTATGTATGCATCTCTTAGTATTTCCAGGAGATTTCCAAAAGAATTCAACCGATTTTCAAGTATACCATAAAAATTTCTCAGAATACCTAAGGTTATCTAGGATTTTGCAGAAATTTCTACAGAATTTCAAGTTTTTAGAAGATTTTATAGGAATTTCCAAATATATCTAAGGATTTTGAAACGATTTCCAACAATTTTTATATACAACTAGGTATTTCTAAAAATTTTAAGGAATTTAGACACATTTTCAAAGCTATCCATCGATTTTTACGGATATCTTAGGTTTTATGAGTGTATCCAAGGTTTTGAAATGATTTTTTAGAAAAATTAAAAGGATTTCCAAGGATATCCAATGATTATTACAAATATCTAGGACTTTTAATTCTTCCCAGACACTTATGTATGCATTTCTTAGTATTTCCAAGAGATTTCAACGAATTTTCAAGTATACCATAAAAATTTCTCAGAATACCTAAGGTTATCTAGGATTTTGCAGAGATTTCTACAAAATTTCAAGTTTTTAGAAGATTTTATAGGAATTTCCAAACATATTTAGGGATTTTGAATCGATTTCCAAAAATTTTTATATACAACTACTTATTTCTAAAAATCTTAAAGAATTTAGACACATTTTTAAACATATCCATCGATTTTTACGGATATCTTAGGATTTTTCAGTGTATCCAAGGTTTTTGAATGAGTTTTTAAAAGAATTAGAAGGATTTCCAAGGATTATTACGAATGTCCAGAACTTTTAATTCCTCCCAGACACTTATGTATGCATCTCTTAGTATATCCAGGAGATTTCCAAAAAATTTCAACCGATTTTCAAGTACACCATTAAAAATTCCTCAGAATACCTAAGGTTATCTAGGATTTTGCAGAAATTTCTACAGTATTTCAAGTTTTTAGAAAATTTTTTAGGAATTTCCAAACATATCTAGGGATTTTGAAACGATTTCCAAAAATTTTTATATACAACTACTTATTTCTAAAAATCTTAAAGAATTTAGACACATTTTTAAACATATCCATCGATTTTTCCGGATATTTTAGGATTTTTCAGTGTATCCAACGTTTTTGAATGAGTTTTTAAAAGAATTAGAAGGATTTCCAAGGATTATTACGAACGTCCAGAACTTTTAATTCCTTCCAGACACTTATGTATGCATCTCTTAGTATATCCAGGAGATTTCCAAAAGATTTCAACCGATTTTCAAGTATACCATAAAAATTTCTCAGAATACCTAAGGTTATCTAGGATTTTGCAGAAATTTCTACAGAATTTCAAGTGTTTAGAAGATTATATAGGAATTTTCAAACATATTTAGGGATTTTGAAACGATTTCCAAAAAATTTTATATACAACTAGGTATTTCTAAAAATCTTAAAGAATTTAGACATTTTTAAACATATCCATCGATTTTTACGGATATCTTAGGATTTTTCAGTGTATCCAAGGTTTTTGAATGAGTTTTTAAAAGAATTAGAAGGATTTCCAAGGATTATTACGAATGTCCAGAACTTTTAATTCCCCCCAGACACTTATGTATGCATCTCTTAGTATTTCCAGGAGATTTCCAAAAGATTTCAACCGATTTTTAAGTATACCATGAAAATTTCTCAGAATACCTAAGGTTATCTAGGATTTTGCAGAGATTTCTACAAAATTTCTAGTTGTTAGAAGATTTTATAGGAATTTTCAAACATATTTAGGGATTTTGAATCGATTTCCAAAAATTTTTATATACAACTACTTATTTCTAAAAATCTTAAAGAATTTAGACACATTTTTAAACATATCCATCGATTTTTACGGATATCTTAGGATTTTTCAGTGTATCCAAGGTTTTTGAATGAGTTTTTAAAAGAATTAGAAGGATTTCCAAGGATTATTACGAATGTCCAGAACTTTTAATTCCTCCCTGACACTTATGTATGCATCTCTTAGTATTTCCAGGAGATTTCCAAAAGATTTCAACCGATTTTCAAGTATACCATAAAAATTTCTCAGAATACCTAAGGTTATCTAGGATTTTGCAGAAATTTCTACAGAATTTCAAGTGTTTAGAAGATTATATAGGAATTTTCAAACATATTTAGGGATTTTGAAACGATTTCCAAAAAATTTTATATACAACTAGGTATTTCTAAAAATCTTAAAGAATTTAGACATTTTTAAACATATCCATCGATTTTTACGGATATCTTAGGATTTTTCAGTGTATCCAAGGTTTTAGAATGAGTTTTTAAAAGAATTCGAAGGATTTCCAAGGATTATTACGAATGTCCAAAACTTTTAATTCCTCCCAGACACTTATGTATGCATCTCTTAGTATTTCCAGGAGATTTCCAAAAAATTTCAACCGATTTTCAAGTATACCATAAACATTTTTCAGAATACCTAAGGTTATGTAGGATTTTGCAGAGATTTCTACAGAATTTAAAGTTTTTAGAAGATTTTATAAGAATTTCCAAACATATCTAGGGATTTTGAATCGATTTCCAAAAATTTTTATATACAACTAGATATTTCCAAAAATCTTAAAGAATTTAGACACATTTTTAAGCATATCCATCGATTTTTACGGATATCTTAGGATTTTTCAGTGTATCCAAGGTTTTTGAATGAGCTTTTAAAAGAATTAGAAGGATTTCCAAGGATTATTACGAACGTCCAGAACTTTTAATTCCTCCCAGACACTTATGTATGCATTTCTTAGTATTTCCAGGAGATTTCCAAAAGATTTCAACCGATTTTCAAGTACATCATAAAAATTTCTCAGAATACCTGAGGTTATCTAGGATTTTGCAGAAATTTCTTCAGAATTTCAAGTTTTTACAAAATTTTTTAAGAATTTCCAAACATATCTAGAGATTTTGAATCGATTTCCAAAAATTTTTATATACAACTACTTATTTCTAAAAATCTTAAAGAATTTAGACATATTTTTAAACATATCCATCGATTTTTACGGATATCGTAGGATTTTTCAGTGTATCCAAGGTTTTTGAATGAGTCCAGAACTTTTAATTCCTCCCAGACACTTATGTATGCATTTCTTAGTATTTCCAGGAGATTTCCAAAAGATTTCAACCGATTTTCAAGTATACCATAAAAATTTCTCAGAATACCTGAGGTTATCTAGGATTTTGCAGAAATTTCTACAGAATTTCAAGTTTTTAGGAGATTTTATAGGAATTTCCAAACATATTTAGGGATTTTGAATCAATTTCCAAAATTTTTTATGCACAACTAGGTATTTCTTAAAATCTTAAGGAATTTAGACACATTTTCAAAAATATCCATCGATTTTTACGTACAAGGATGGAGCAGAGGATTAACTAGAGTAGGGCAAATACTATTTATTCGGGGAAACGTTTAAAATTAAAAAAAATCCTAACTTACTAAAAGAAAGATAAATTAAAATTTAATTTAAATTTTTTTAATTTTAATTAATGCCTGAAACGGTACCAAACATAACGAGGAATTAAAAAAAATCGATTTCACGATTCAATTAAATCCAACTAACCGTCTTAATTAACTTAGAAATTATTTTTGATTACCTCCTTTTTACTCAGTAATCTGCGACGTTTTAAACCTTAAATCCGCTTAAAATGACTAAAAAAAAATGTTTACTTCAAATATTATCGTTAATTTTTTCTTTAAACCTAATCCTTATTTGCTTAACCCAACAAATCAAGCAAATGGGAAACCGTATAACAAACGGCACGGAAGCCTTAATGAATTCGTACCCATTTATGGCAAGTGTAATTTTTCACGGTGGACATAAATGTGGAGGATCTATAATTTCAAACGATTGGATTCTAACCGCTGCTCATTGTTGTTTTTACGAAGGTAAAGAAGTTGGAGATAATCTCATTCAAATTTCCGTCGGAAACGTTTATTGGCGAGACGGCACTTTATACAGGGTCAACAAAAAATTTGTACACGAAGCTTATGATCCAAATAATGTAATTAACGATATCGCATTATTTAAAACATTAAAAACAATCAAATACGGTTTATCCGTTTCTGCCATACCACTAAATCAAAACAACATCGCTAAAAACCAAGAGGCTATTGTTATAGGTTGGGGTTCCTACATGAACACGAACGGCGAATTGATTTACGAGCCATCAAACAAGTTGCAACACGTCGTTATTAAGGTGGTTGCTTTAAAAATGTGTGAGAAATATTATGGGACGATGTCCTCGAAAAATTTATGTGGATTCGGGGGTAATTCGAAAGGAAGTTGTCAAGGCGATTCTGGTGGACCTCTTATTGTAAAAAATGAAAATAAAATGACACTAATTGGAATCGTTTCTTATGGATCGGATTGTAGTAATACAATTCCTGAGGTTTACACGAATGTGAATTATTATTATTCTTGGATTAAAAAGGTTATAAGACAAGAAAGACTTAAGATTAATTAATTAATAAAGAAAATGATATAAAAGTTAAAGAAGTTTTGATTTATGATTTTGTTAACAATTTGAAAACGCACGTGTTAGTGCTAGTTTTACACTAGCATTGTTACTATGTAGAAATAACACTATACCTATGTAGAACTAGAATCATTTAGGTTTAGCCGTACGTCTCTAAAGACGGCTAAACCCGAATGATTCTAGTTCTAGGTATAGTGTTAGTTGTAGTTTTACACTTGTACTGTCACTAAAACTAACACTATACCTAGAACTTAGTTGTAGTTTTACATTTACACTCTCACTAAAACTAACACTATATCTAGAACTAAAACCATTCGGGTTTAGCCATCTTCAGAGACGTGCGGCTAAGCCCGAATGATTCTAGTTCTAGGTCTGGTGTTAGTTCAAGTGATAGTGGCACTTAGGTAGATTTGGATTTAGCCGCACGTCTCTAAAGACGGCTAAACCCAAATGATTCTAATTCTAGTTTCAGTTTTACACTTGCGCTATCACTAGAACTAACACTATACCTAGAACTAGAATCGTTCGGGTTTAGCTGCTAGTCTCTAAAGACGGCTAAACACGAATGATTCTAGTTCTAGGTATAGTGCTAGTTTCAGTTTCACACTTGCATTATCACTAGAACTCACACTATATCTAGAACTAGAATCATTCGGGTTTAGCCATCTTTAGAAACGTGCGGCTAAACCCGAATGATTCTAGTTCTAGGTATAGTGCTAGTTTCAGTTTTACACTTGCGCTATCACTAGAACTCACACTATATCTAGAACTAGAATCATTCGGGTTTAGCCACACGTCTCTAAAGACGGCTAAACCCGAATGATTCTAGTTCTAGGTATAGTGTTAGTTGTAGTTTTACACTTGCACTGTCACTAAAACTAACACTATACCTATAACTTAGTTATAGTTTTACACTTGCACTGTCACTAAAACTAACACTATACCTAGAACTAAAATCATTCGGGTTTAGCCGTCTTTAGAGAGGTGCGGCAAGGTATAGTGTTAGTTGTAGTTTTACACTTGCACTGTCACTAAAACTAACACTATACCTAGAACTAAAATCATTCGGGTTTAGCCGTCTTTAGAGACGTGCGGCTAAACCCAAATGATTCTAGTTCTAGGTATAGTGCTAGTTTCAGATTTACACTTACACTATCACTAGAACTCACACTATATCTAGAACTAGAATCATTTGGGTTTAGCCACACGTCTGTAAAGACGGCTAAACCCAAATGATTCTACTTCTAGGTATAGTGCTAGTTTCAGATTTACACTTACACTATCACTAGAACTCACACTATACCTAGAAGTAGAATCATTTGGGTTTAGCCGCACGTCTCTAAAGACGGCTAAACCCGAATGATTCTAGTTCTAGGTATAGTGCTAGTTTCAGTTTCACACTTGCACTTTCACTAGAACTCACACTATATCTAGAACTAGAATCATTCGGGTTTAGCCGTCTTTACAGACGTGCGGCTAAACCCGAATAATTCTAGTTCTAGGTATAGTGCTAGTTTCAGTTTTACACTTACACTATCACTAGAACTCACACTATACCTAAAACTAGAATCGTTCGGGTTTAGCCGCACGTCTATAAAGACGGCTAAACCCGAATGATTCTAGTTCTAGGTATAGTGATAGTTTCAGTTTTACACTTACACTATCACTAGAACTCACACTATATCTCGAACTAGAATCATTCGGGTTTAGCCGCACGTCTCTAAAGACGGCTAAACCCGAATGATTTTAGTTCTAGGTATAGTATTAGTTCTACATAGTAACAGTGCTAGTGTAAAACTGGAACTAACACTAGACCTAGAACTAGTAACATTCGGGTTTTCCCTCTTCACTTCCACCATTAGGCCGTTGTTTTAGCTGTTGGCAATTTGTACTTATCAAATTATCAAGTCAGATCTTTTAAATTATTTGTAGATTCTATGATTTTGTCAAAAAAGATCTATTATTTATGCTATATTAGACTATTAATAGATGAAAGAGACTGAATAGGGCCAAGAAGGAGACCTCTATCTATCGATGTACCAGACTGAAAAGAGGCTGTCAATAAACAAAAGAAACTGAATAGAGTCTGTATAGGAAACTCAGAAAAACAGAAATTCAGAAAATAAGGTGCTTCCATAACTTCTTGTAACTAATATTGATGACAAGACATTTAAAACTCATCACCTATTCTACAGGGTGATTCTCAACCTATACGCATAAACTTGGGGATTTATTCCTTATGACATGACAAATAATGACTAATTGGTGAAAAAAATTGTAGCATAAATTTTTTAGTTTCCTAGATATCTTTGAAATTAACTTTCGAATTAAAAATACTAGCAATGGAGGCTTGGCCTATGTCCTCTGCATTTGCATATAGAGAAAGTGGCTAGAACAACCATTTACAGATTTAACCAATGTCCTACCAATGAGCTGCGGAGGACATTATAAGCACTGATACTGTCCTATCAATGCCGTTAAATTTGGAGGGATCACTAACAGTGATTAATGTTCGATGCCAGATTGTGCTGCTTGAGCGGCAGTCTTGGATCGAAAATAAAAATTCTCTGGTTCAGGCAGATATTTGCATGTTCACAAATTGATCAAAAACACCGGAAGGGGTCGGAGCAGGAATATACTGCCAGACAGTTCGAATTAAGCAAGTCTGAGTACGTACTGTACTGTATTCTAGACAGAAGTATTTGCTATTGACATGGGTGCTAAAATCCTTCTTGAAAGAGGGGTGAAGAACATGACAGTACGAATTTTCTCAGACAGTCAAGCCGCTCTTCAGGCGCTGCAAGCAGTGTCGGTTCTGGTTAATGATTGCAAGAAAACATTAAACACGCTGAGTTGTGATAACAGAGTTTCTCTGATCTGGATCCTGGGTCACTCTGGGGTTGCTGGCAATGAAGCGGCAGATGAGCTAGCATGAGAGGGCAGCGCATTTCCCATGACCAAATATAGGATTGGACTGTGGGCTGAAGAAAGACTTTGCCTACTGTGGACCAGTTCTCCTGAAATGAGACATGTTACGGTGTTTATTAACATCGCCACTGTCAAACCCGGGAACTTTTTAGAACTTGCTCGTAGCAGCATAAAAGTTTGACCAAGAAGGAAGACAAAGATACTGGATGGAAAGCGAAAGGATTGTAAGTTAGACAAAGAGACAAATTGAATAGAGTCTAGATATTTAAAACTCATCATCTATTCTACCTGTAGAATAGGTGATGAGTTTTTACTTGTTTGTTTTTACTTGTGGTGCAACGTGGTAGAGAAAATAGCAATATTTGACCGAGGCATGGGCAGAAAGGAGGAGCAATTAAGTTAATGTCGAGGAGGAGATTTTGAATGTCGACGAAGAGCAGCTTGGTCTAAGTACTAGGATACTTGCAGAGCAACATGTGGTATCACAATTTGGCGAATATTGACGCACAACCAACTCCATCCATATTACGTGCAACGTGTACAAGCCCTACTGCCAATATGATTTAGTTACAAACTCTGGGCACTTTGTGGCGAAGATGGATATTACTACTTCAATTTTTCTTATACTGGCAAGGAAAGCGGATGACAATCGGAACCTTTTGGCACTAGAGTTGTTTTGAAATTGCTATAAAAGGTCTAAAAAGTTGGTATTTATAGTTTGATAATTTTTTTAGCAATCATGCCTTGTTTCATTAGCTAAAAGAAATACAAGTACGTGCAACAGATATTATTAGAGAAAATAGGACTGCAAAATATCCATTGCTACCAACCAAAGACTTAGAAAGGTTACCTCGAGAATCCTATGATCATAGATTTGATAACGAAAACAAAATATTGCTGGTAGAATGAAATGATAACAAATGTGTTTTTATGGTCACAAATTTTAATACCGCAGAACCAGTAGTATGAATTGCAAGATGGAGCAAAGAACGCAAATCAAGTGCAAGTTGCTCAGCCAAGACTGATTCACTATTATAATCGATACATGGTTGGAGTAGACCACCATGATTGGGTCTTAGAAAAACTTTCTATAGCGATAAGGGGTAAGAAATGGTACTGGTGTCTAGTCACAAGGATTATTGATATGGCTGTTGTAAACTCATTCTGGCTGTATAAAAGAATTCATGGAAAGTCAATTTCCATCAAACATTTTGAGAGACAGATCGCAATGACATATTTAAAAATTGGTGTATTGAACGGTATACAACTCAGTGTTCCATCTTCCTCAAAATCCAAAGTTTTGGACAGTGTAAGACTCGTCGTGTGCAAAAGTCGATCGCTTACTTTTTACAAAAAATGTGATGTTACCTTATTTTAGCATGTTTAATAATAAAAACTGTAGGAAAAGAGATTTCAAGTACTAAGGTTGATGTTCAGCAATGTTAAGGGTGATGGAAGAGAGAGGTAATAGAAAAGATGTTGATTGAGATCTAGAAACTGTAAAAAGTTCTTACATAACTTAAAAATCAAATACAATTTTTGAATACAGTTATTGGAATACAATTACAATGCGATATCGCAATAAAAAATAACGCAATAAAGATATTATTTATTTATTATTCCGATTATAATTGTTTTTTAAGTCTTAAAAAAATGTTATTCAAGTTAAAAATCATTTTGTGCTACATTTTATTCTTAACAAGAACGAATGAAATTGAAGATGACGACCCCGATTTACAAAGTAACCAAGAAAACGTTGAAGAAGAACTCAGTTTCAGAATAATCGAAGGTGTTAATGTTGAATTAGAACTGTTCGAATTTCTCGCTAGCATCCTCCATAAAGAAAAACACGTTTGTGGTGGTTCAATAATAAGCCATTTTATTATTTTAACCGCGGGACATTGTTGTTTTAGCCGTGATAAAGAACGTTTACCGGAAAATTTAAAAATTTCAGTTGGAAGTAAATATTGGGCGGACGGCCAACGATATCAAGTAATCAAAAAATATTTACACCCATTTTACGAACGAAACACAAACGTAAACGACATCGCTTTATTGAGATTAAAAGAGAAAATTATTTTTACGAAAGGTGTGGGTTGGGTCAAGATACATCCACTTAAAGTTCTTGACGATCGAATGAACATCACCGCCACCGTTATTGGTTGGGGTTACACAAACGACGAGAAACTCCTTGTAAATAAAGCTTCTTTAGTTTTGGAATCGGTCGAAATTTTTAGCGTACCTTATGATGAGTGCAAAAAATATTACAAAAATTTAAAAACGACGAATATTTGTATGACGGGTTATAAGATGAGAGGAAGTTGTACGGGGGATTCGGGAGGTCCTCTTGTTAGCACAGAAACTAGAAAAATTATGCAAATTGGGTTAGTTTCTTATGGGGGGAATTGTAATAATAGTGTTCCAGAGGTTTATACGAGAATTTCGGCTTTTTATGAATGGATTAAAGACACGATGAGGATTAGTAAAATTGAGTTTAGTAAAGAAAATAAATTAAAATATTTTTTTGATTTTATTTATGATTTCCTTTACTTCAAATAATTTTAATTCTAGTTAAGATTCTAGTTAAAAAGTATACAACAATCTAGCACTGAATAACAACTAAAAGTAAAGCTAACACTATCGTTAGAATTAACACTAGACCTAGAACTAGAAAATTTCGAGATATGGTTCTGTAGAAGATAAGCTAAGAAAAGGACGTCCTGTAATTAACGGGGAGAGGAAACTAAATATTTCACTAGCTATAGAAGAAAATCCACATGTCAGCATTCGTCAAGATAATCACATATATGGTACTCCTCCTTCATCCTTATAAAATACAACTGGTACATGAATTAACTGAAGACGACCCGGACGGATGAATGCAATTTTGTCAAACCTTAATGGATATGTGCCATATATTCCCTCGTCATGTTGAAAACATTTTGTTCTTAGATGAATTAACCTTGGACGAAAATCCCAGATGGATGAAAGAACAACACACTCAGTATCCTGAAAAAATTAATGTTTGGGCAGGAATTATCAACAATAAAATTATTTGGCCTTACTTTTTTGAAGAAACATTGAACAGACTACGATAGCTTGATTTTTTACATCTAATCCCCAATTTAATAAATTTATGCAAGATGGTCCACCACCATGTGGTGAACTAACACTATTCCTAGAACTAGAATCATTCGGGTTTAGCCGTCTTTAGAGACGTGGGGCTAAACCCAAATGATTCTAATTCTAGGTATAGTGTTAGTTCTAGTGACAGTGCAAGTGTAAAACTAAAACTAGCACTATACCGGGAACTAAAAATCATTCGGGTTTAGCCGTCTTTAGAGACGTGCGGCTAAACCCAAATGTTTCTAGTTCTAGGTCTACTGTAAGTTCTAATGACAGTGTAAGTGTAAAACTAGAACTGACACTAACACTAGACGTTTAGCCGCACGTCTCTAAAGACGGCTAAACCCGAATGATTCTAGTTCTACGTCTAGTGTTAGTTCTAATTTTACAGTTACACTGTCACTAGAACTTACACTAGACCTAGAACTAGAAACATTCGGGTTTAGCCGCACGTCTCTAAAGACGGCTAAACCCGAATGATTCTAGTTCTACGTCTAGTGTTAGTGTTAGTTCTAGTTTTACACTTACACTGTCACTAGAACTTACATTAGACCTAGAACTAGAAACATTTGGGTTTAGCCGCACGTCTTTAAAAACGGCTAAACCCTAATTTCAAAACAACTCGACTGCCAAGAGATACTCACTCAAGGGATTTCCTCATTAGTCAGCTAATCTACTTCTGACGACAAAGCTAATATATCCACTTCTATTTTCTCATAATACAAGTAGTCCATTATATCTTGGAGATTTTTAAAAACTTCTCTTCTACTCATACTAAAAAGTAGAAAAAAATTTTTCTGTAAGCATATTTTTTTGACAAAATCAAAGAATCTACGAACAATTTCAAAGAATAACGCAGCTAACTTACCTTCAATTTGTTTTTTATATAATCTATTAAAATACTTTCTAATCTAGGAACAACTCATGGCACTCGTCTCAATATTTCAAACCACATATGACACGAATGGCACGTCGCTGCAGCCGAAAAATCCTAGACCAACCCGAGTAGGTCAGAATGTTGCTGCTCAGCCTTCCGCAAAGTATACCTACATGCTGGTCCCATATCAATGTGGTGTCTAAGCGAACACCCAAAAAATCTACATATTGCTCATCCATCAGATCTTTCTGAACGCCTCTTAGTGTAAAGATAGCTTCAGCTGTTTTGTTGGAATTCAGATTTAGACCGTTGCACGCAGAGCGACGCCCGATTTACTGCAACAGCATCAATAAGGAGTTTTTGTCTGCTGATTAAAATAGTGTCGTCAGTATAAAATATGATTGAAGACTTAGATATTGAAGCAGGCAAGTCATTTATGTAAATGAGGAAAAGCAAAGGCCCCACCACTGATCCTTGTGGAACTCCAATAGAAATGCACTCTGATGTAGAATAGCTATCTATTTGTCTTCTGCCACCAAGGTACAATTGAATCACCTTAATACTACTGTCATCAAAATTATACCTACTCAGCTTCTTTATTAATGAATTATGGTTTATATAATCAAAGGCCTTGCTGAGGTCGCAAAATGTAGTTGTCATATACTCGCCTCTTTCATAACAGTCTGTTGCCTGGTGTACAAAATCCATAATCGTGTACTACGATTCTGACGAAATCCGTATTGACATGACGCGAACAAGTTATTATTATCGATAATAATAGTTTTAATTGTTATGCAATGCTATATTGTTGTATATTTTTATTGAACTAAAAGTAGAACTAACACTAGACCAAGAGCTAGAATCATTCGGCTTTAGCCGGTCTAGGTATAGTGTGAGTTCTAGTGATAGTGCAAGTGTAAAACTGAAACTAGCACTATATCTAGAACTAGAATCATTCGGGTTTAGCCGTCTTTAGAAACGTGCGGCTAAATCCAAATAATTCTAGTTCTAGGTATAGTGTTAGTTCTAGTGATAGTGCAAGTGTAAAACTGAAATTAGCACTATACCTAGAACTAGAATCATTCGGGTTTAGCCGTCTTTAGAGACGTGCGGCTAAATCCAAATGATTCTAGTTCTAGGTATAGTGTTATTTCTACATAGTAATCGTGCTAGTGTAAAACTAGAACTAACTATCATTCGGCTTTAGCCGCCTTATGAGACGCACGGCTAAACCCGAATGTTTCTAGTTCTAGGTCTATTGTTGGTTCTTGTGACAGTGCAAGTATAGAACTAGAACTAACACTATACCTAGAACTAGAATCATTCGGGTTTAGCCGTCTTTAGAGACGTGCGGCTAAATCCAAATGATTCTACTTCTAGATCTAATGTAAGTTCTAGTGACAGTGTAAGTATAAAACTAGAACTAACACTATACCTAGAACTAGAATCATTCGGGTTTAGCCGTCTTTAGAGACGTGCGGCTAAACCCGAATGTTTCTAGTTCTAGATCTAGTGTTAGTTTTAGTTTTATTTGTTATTTAGCACCTGATTGTTGAATATTTTTATTGAGCTATCACCAGAACTAACAAACCTACAACTAGAAAGTTTCGGTTTTAGCCATCCTCAGAGATGCACAAGTATTTCGTCGTTTTACGAATGGGTCAAAGATACGATGATAAAATGGTGATTAGTAAAATTGAGTTTATAAAAAAAATAAATAAATTAAAACATTTTATAGATTTTATTTATGATTTTCTTTAACACCTTAATTAAAATAAATAATAAATCAATTATAACCGGTTAAAGGATGTGGTAAATGCACATTTTTCGAGATCCATCCATAAAACGACGAAATTCTCGTGTAAATTTCTGGGGTGGTGTTATTACAATCGGTGCCATAAGAAACTAATCCGATTTGATAAACCACCTTGTTAATTTTTACGACTAAGGGTCCCCCAGAATCCCCGGTACAAGTCCCCTTTTGAACCCCCCACATGCAAATGTTGGATTTCCTAATATATTGGGCCATTTTTTTGCACTCCATCAACGGTATCGATTCTAACACGACTGTTCGTAAATGTTTCGATTCTTCAGCTTTCAAGAAATACCCATCGTTGGTGTATCCCCACCCCATAACTTTTCCAACCACCTTAATTTTATTATCTTTTAAAAAATGCGGATAAAGCGGAATCCATTTAACGTGATCGTTAAATTGAAGTTTCGTTTCAATGTTCGCTAAAACTATATCGTTATAAAGAAATTCGTTTACGTACTGAGGGTGTTGCACGGTTCTCTTGATTTTGTACCGTTTTCCTTTGTCCCATTCTTCGCTGCCTACGGAAATTTCAAAATGTTGGATCGATAAATATGTGGTTTTATCAACGTTTAAATCGACGAAACAATGCGCGGCTGTTAGAATGTAGTTTGGTGAGATTATCGACCCTGCACAATGATATTCGTTGTAGTAAATTAAAGCGGCTGTGTAGGGATGTTCAGCTGGGAGAGATATTGTGCCGTTTATGATTCTATTTTGAACTGATTTCGTTGTTTCGAAGAAGAGGATTTGAGAGATTACGAAAAAATAACACCGAGTTAATTTCATTGTTGTGTTGAAATCAATTCGGCGCGATGATGTGGGAGGGTTAATTGATAAAATGATAAGGTGGGTGTTTATTGCAATATTTTTAAAATTTATTTTAATCCATAATCATGTTATCTTCTATACAATCTAAATATAACGGAACTCTCGTGTAAACCACGGGTTTTGTATTGTTACAATCATCATTGTAAGGTCGATACTCAATACGGCTAAATCGGAATGATTCTAGTTCTAGGTCTTGTGTTAGTTCTAGTGATAGTGCTAGTATAAAACTAAAAAAACTAGAGTCTGAAGACGCACGGCTAAACCTGAAACTTTCTAGTTCTAGGTCTAGTGTTAGTTCTAGTTTTACACTAGCACTGTTACTATGTAGAACTAACACAATGCCTAGAACTAGAATCATTTGGGTTTAGCCGCACGTCTCTAAAGACGGCTAAACCCGAATGATTCTAGTTCTAGGTATAGTGCTAGTTTCAGTTTTACACTTGCACTATCACTAGAACTCACACTATATCTAGAACTAGAATCATTCTGGTTTAGCCGTCTTTAGAGACTTGCGGCTAAACCCGAATGATTCTAGTTCTAGGTATAGTGCTAGTTTCAGTTTGACACTTACACTATCACTAGAACTCACACTATACCTAGAAGTAGAATCATTTGGGTTTAGCCCCACGTCTCTAAAGACGGCTAAACCCGAATGATTCTAGTTCTAGGTATAGTGTTAGTTCTAGTTTTACACTTGCACTGTCACTAGAACTAACTCTAGACCTAGAACTAGAACCATTCAGGTTTAGCCACATGTCTCTAAAGACGGCTAAACCCGAATGATTCTAGTTCTAGGTATAGTGTTAGTTCTACATCATTTGGGTTTAGCTGCACGTGTCTAAAGACGGCTAAACCCGAATGATTCTAGTTCTAGGTATAGTGTTAGTTCCAGTTTTACACTTACACTGTCACTAGAACTAACATTAGACCTAGAACTAGAAACATTCGGTCTTCAAACGCACGACTAAACCCAAATGATTCTAGTTCTAGGTCTAGTGTTAGTTCTAGTTTTACACTAGCACTGTTACTATGTAGAACTAACACTGAATGATTCTAGTTCTAGGTATAGTGTTAGTTCTAGTTTTACACTAGCACTGTTACTATGTAGAACTAACACTATACCTAGAACTAGAATCATTTGGGTTTAGCCGCACGTCTCTAAAGACGGCTAAACCCGAATGATTCTAGTTCTAAGTATGGTGTTAGTTTTGTTTTACACTTGCACTGTCACTAGAACTAACACTATACCTAGTACTAGAATCATTCGGGAATAGAAAGACAGCTAAACCCGAATGATTCTAGTTCTAGGTATAATGTTAGTTCTAATTTTATACTAGCACTATCACTAGAACTAACATAAGATCTAGAACTAGAATCATTCCGATTTAGCCAAGATTTTGATTGTGATCAGCTTTCCTTGCCAGTAGAAAGGAAAAAAGAAATAACAATATCCATCTTCGGCACAAAGTGTCCAGAGGTTGTTACCAAATCGTATTGGTTTACCCTTTATGAACTGTTTTAGTGAGTAGTGTCCATAATACCGTACAATATTTCATCTATGGACAGATTTTCTTGATATATACCAAAATTTTGAAAATTTGCATTTACCATATCTAACAACGGTCTAATTTTAAAAGATTTATCGCCCCTATTTTATTTAGCTTTGGTATTATTCTGAAAATGTATCAAAAACATTATGTCAAGATAAACATTTCTGCTCATAACATTTTTCACAATAGGCTGTCACAAATCGTCGTCGTCTGGCCAATAATCGCGCTCAGCTGGTAAAATGTGGTAGCCGCTAAATGCAATAAAGCCAATAAAAGTTTTGATCACATTTTTTGTGATCATAAATTTGTGTTTATTTTTCTGACCAGCATGTTTTATAAGTTGGGTTCATTTTACTCCAATTTACATTTATGTTCTTAGGTTTTTCCAATTTCCGGTTCTTCTGCACAGGTGCGAGAAATGCTAATGGTACATTATCTTCTTCATCACTTTCTTCCAAATCGTGAGCTTCAATCTCAACAAACTCGGCAATATCTCGTACATTAGGAAACTCAGTACTTTCTTCATCAAGGACTTCCTCGTTTGTCAGCTCATCTACTTCTTGTGCCAAAGCTAATATATTCGTTTCAATATGCTCAGAATACAAGTAGTCTATTTCATCTTGGAGATTTTTAAAAACTCCTCTTCTACTTATACTAAAATGTAGAAAAAAAATTTACTGTAAGCATCCGGTGATCTGTACATAGATCGCGATATTTTTTTGACAAAATCAAGGAATATGCGAACAATATGAAAGAACTGGCTTCATAATTTGATGAATACTCTGTTTTTGCAATAAAACAGTAACGCAGCTCACTTACCTTCAATTTGTTTTTTATATAATCGATTAAAATACTTGTTTATGCACGCACTTCGAAATCAAGCATACTCAAGGACTCACAAACTACTCCCATACGCCTACAAATTAGTACTGGTAATAAATACACATTACCGGTACATAAATCAACGGCCTAATGGTGGGGTGAAGGATTTAGAGGTGTCAGCTTTTTTCCCAAGTGGAAAAATCGTGCGTCTTCAGATGCATGGCTAAACTCGAATGTTTCTAGTTCTAGGTTTAGTGTTAGTTTTAATGACAGTGCTAGATGTCGCTAGTTAGCACTATACTGGACCGAGTTGTTGTGTATTTTTCATTGAATTAAAACTAGAACTAACACTAGACCAAGAACTAAAAAGTTTCAGATTTAGCCGTGCGTCTTCAGACGTCTTAGTGTTAAGCTAAGTTTCCAAATGCACGGATTACTGGCGTCAGTACGAAGTTGTTTCCACATAAATGTTATAATTGTGTACTGGCACAGTAATAAAAATGCTGTCAAGTGATGTACTTCGCGCTGGCATCAATATGGTACTCCAAATGTACTCCTTGGAACTGCACACGTTATTAACAAGAAAAAGCGAAAACATAGTTGCTGGATTAGATCGTGGATTGCACGTAGAAATAACCTAGGTGCGTCTAGTACTTTAATTAGAGAATTATGCCATGAAGATCAACAACCATTTTTTAATCATTTAAGAATGACTGAAGTGAGTTTCATGTTTTATTGAGGCAAGTATCCTCTAAAATACAAAAACAACATAGGCATATAAGAGATGCCAACCTAGCTCACGTAAAACTGCAAGCAATTTTAAGATTTTTGGCTTCTAGAGATTCTTCTACATCCTTACAATATACATATGTATCATTTGCCAAAAAGCACAATTTCTAAGTTTATATGTGAAGTGATTTATGGTGAAAAGTACTTTATGGTATTCAATTGTATATGCATTACGTATACTTCGTATTTTTGCTTTAGCTGAGGTTTCGTCAAAATTAGGAACTTTGCTTTTTATAATTTCAACTATCCTTCTGACTGTTTCATTTCGTGCTAGTCGGTCCTTATATTGTGGAATTTTCTGATTCCACAAACAAGGAATATTGTTCATACGTTTCTAGAAATTAAACTGTTTCTTCTCATGTCCATTTTTTGGACGATTTATTAGCCGATTTGTTCATTTTAGTTGGACGAACAAGTTAATAGTTACACGTTTTCTTTATAAACATTGTTACTGGCGCCAAAAGGTAGAAGTAGCGTCAACTTTATTAGCGCTATGATTACAGGCACCAATTTATTGGCGCCAGTGATTTTTTGCTATTTCCATATGCAAATGAATTGGCGCCAGTAATCCGTGCATGTAAAAACTTCGCTTTAGTTCTAGTTTTAATTGTTATGCAGCGCTAGATTGTTGTATATTTTTATTGAACTAAAAGTAGAATTAACACTAGACCAAGAACTAGAATCATTTGACTTTAGCCGTCTTATGAGACGCACGGCTAAACTCGAATGTTTCTAGTTCTAGGTCTAATGTTAGTTTTAGTGACAGTGCAAGTGTAAAACTAGAACTAGTTTTAGCTACTAGTTTCTAGCGGTTTAGCCGTCTTTAGAGACGTGGGGCTAAACCCAAATGATTCTACTTCTTGGTAGAGTGTGAGTTCTAGTGATAGTGTAAGTGTAAAACTGAAACTAGCACTATACCTAGAACTAGAATCATTCGGGTTTAGCCGCACGTCTCTAAAGACGGCTAAACCCGAATGATTCTAGTTCTAGATATAGTGTGAGTTCTAGTGATAGCGCAAGTGTAAAACTGAAACTAGCATTATTCCTAGAAATAGAATCGTTCGGGTTTAGTCGTCTTTAGAGACGTGGGGCTAAACTCAAATGATTCTACTTCTAGGTATAGTGTCAGTTCTAGTGATAGTGTAAGTGTAAAACTGAAACTAACACTATACCTAGAACTAGAATCATTCGGGTTTAGCCGCACGTCTCTAAAGACGGCTAAACCCGAATGATTCTAGTTCTAGATATAGTGTGAGTTTTAGTGATAGTGCAAGTGTGAAACTGAAACGAGCACTATTTCTAGAACTAGAATCATTCGGGTTTAGCCGTCTTTAGAGACGTGCGGCTAAACCCAAACGATTCTAGTTCTAGGTATAGTGTGAGTTCTAGTGATAGTGTAAGTGTAAAACTAAAACTAGCACTATACCTAGAACTAGAATCATTTGGATTTAGCCGTCTTTAGAGACGTGCGGCTAAATCCAAATGATTCTACTTCTAGGTATAGTGTGATTTCTAGTGATAGCGTAAGTGTAAAACTGAAACTAGCACTATTCCTAGAACTGGAATCATTCGGGTTTAGCCGTCTTTAGAGACGTGGGGCTAAACTCAAATGATTCTACTTCTAGGTATAGTGTGAGTTCTAGTGATAGTGTAAGTGTAAAACTGAAACTAGTACTATACCTAGAACTAGAATCATTTGGGTTTAGCCGCAAGTCTCTAAAGACGGTTAAACCCGAATGATTCTAGTTCTAGATATAGTGTGAGTTTTAGTGATAGTGCAAGTGTGAAACTGAAACTAGCACTATTTCTAGAACTAGAATCATTCGGGTTTAGCCGTCTTTAGAGACGTGCAGCTAAACCCGAACGATTCTAGTTCTAGGTATAGTGTCAGTTCTAGTGATAGTGTAAGTGTAAAACTGAAACTAGCACTATACCTAGAACTAGAATCATTTGGGTTTAGCTGTCTTTAGAGGCGTGCGGCTAAATCCAAATGATTCTATTTCTAGGTATAGTGTGATTTCTAGTGATAGCGTAAGTGTAAAACTGAAACTAGCGCTATACCTAGAACTAGAATCATTCGGGTTTAGCCGTACGTCTCTAAAGACGGCTAAACCCGAATGATTTTAGTTCTAGATATAGTGTGAGTTCTAGTGATAGTGCAAGTGTGAAACTGAAACTAGCACTATTTCTAGAACTAGAATCATTTGGGTTTAGCCGTCTTTAGAGACGTGCGGCTAAACCCGAATGATTCTAGTTCTAGATATAGTGTGAGTTCTAGTGATAGTGTATGTGTAAAACTAGAACTAACACTAGACCTAGAACTAGAAATTTTCGGGTTTAGCCGTGCGTCCTCAGACGCACGGCTAAAATAAGATGTGTGTAGAGGATCTGGAGGTTGTATATATAAATTGTATTGTATTATATTAGGAAAGGGAGAAAAAGAAACAATAAAACGCTTATTATTAAGAATCATTAAGGTCGAAAAGAAGTTCCAGGACATTATAAAACACTGGATATGAGGAGGAAGAACTAGAGTTCCTTTTCGAGGACTATGGAAGAAAGTTGGGTTGGGTTGAACAATGATTTTGTTGAATTAAAAAATATTTAACTTTTTATTGAAATAATATCTTTAATCCAATGAATATAATCAAAAAGTTTCGTATACACTTCCGGTTGGGTGTTATTGCAATCACCACCATAAGAAACCAATCCAATCTGATAAAATTTATTTCTACGTTTAATAACGAGTGGTCCACCTGAATCACCACTACAAGAACCTCTCATATCCTCACTACTTACGCAAAGATTTGTGCTATGAAATTTGTAATAAATCATCTTACAATAATATTCAGGCACAATATATACATCGACATAACGCAATCGATTGGATGGAGTATCACCTAAAGATGATCCATCATTAAAAAGTCCCCATCCAATGACTGTAGCTTTTAACAAATTTTCTTCGTCTATGTTACGGTCAATTCTTGATGGGTAAAGTTTAATCGTTGAGATTTCTTTTTTTTTTAACCGAATTTTATCGATCCTTAACAAGGAAATATCGTTCTTTTTAAGTTTTCGATCAAACAACGGATGAATTATAATTTTCGTAACGTTTCTAATTTTACCTTCTTCCCAATAAACGCTTCCCAACGACACCGTAATTTTCGATTCTTTCAGGACATTTTCATCTTTATCGTAACAACAATGAGCGGCCGTTAAAATGTACGATTTTGAAACGATCGTTCCTCCACATCGATGATACTCATGCACGGAGATGCTCGCCACGAACGTGTGTAGACCTGGAGGTGATAATCTGCCATCGATGATTCGTTTTGATTTTACGTTTTGGTTTAATCTCGTGGAGTAACATTTTATTATCAAGAAGATTAAGATTGTTTCGATTTGTTTTGTAATGTGCATTGTTTTTTTTTGTGGGTTAATAAATAAATAAAATAAAAGGTGTGCATGAAGTGACCAACAAAACAATTAAATCGTGTAGGTTTAAATTATCACGTTGATTGTAGTAAAATGTTACAAAAAAAAATATCTTGTTTAAAATGTTAAAAGTAATAATCTTCGTTATTTTTGCGATTACGATATTAATTAAATCCATCGATGGTTATGATTTCAACAGAAAAAATCAACCCTGTAACTTAATTCCAATCTTAATTCAAATCGATTTTTATTTTATTTTATTTTATTTTAGTGATTAAAATTAAGAAAAAAACCCGGATCATCGATGGAACCCCGGCCATTAATGGGCAATGGCCTTTCGTTGTAAGCATTCAAAACGAAGAACAACACGTTTGCGGTGGCGCAATTATAAATCAACGTTACGTTTTAACCGCGTGTCATTGTTTCGTTGAAGGTGACGATGTTTTAAAAGAAGAGGATGTAATGATAACGGTGGGAAATGTGATTTGGCGCGAAGGTGAGCGCCACACTGTTGAGAAGATAATAACACACGAAAATTATGATAGCGATGCTGTGATAAACGACATCGCCTTGGCGAGAGTTAAAAAACCCTTTATTTTTAATTCGAATGTGCACCCGATTAGGCCGAGCCCTACAAATATTGATGATGATAGATTACCAGTTTCTGCAACAGTTGTTGGATGGGGGTTCACTAATTCAGGGAAGAAATTGGTTAGTGTTGCGTCGGAAATCTTAAATTACGTCCAATTAAAAACAATACCTTGGTACACATGTAGAGAGTATTACTCGGATATTTATCCGACTAATCTTTGTATGACGAGTGGATCAATGAAGGGGAGTTGTAATGGTGACTCAGGAGGTCCTTTGGTTACTTATACCGATAAGGGGTTGGTTCAAATCGGGTTGGTGTCCTACGGTGATGATTGCAACAATACAAAACCCGAGGTTTACACGAGAGTTCCGTTATATTTAGATTGGATAGAAGATAACATGATTATGGATTAAAATAAATTTTTAAAATTGCAATTTACACACATCTTATCATTTTATAATAAACTCAATTTTACTAATCACCGTTTTGTCATCGTATCTTTGACCCATTCGTAAAACGACGAAAAAAACTTTTTCATTCTAGGTCTGTTAGTTCTGGTGATAGATCAATAAAAATATTCAACAATCAGGCGCTAAATAACAAATAAAACTAGAATTAACACTAGATCTAGAACTAGAAACATTCGTCTGAGGACGCACGGCTAAACCCGAAAATTTCTAGTTCTAGGTGTAGTGTTAGTTCTAGTTTTACACTTACACTATCACTAGAACTCACACTATACCTAGAACTAGAATCATTCGGGTTTAGCCGTCTTTAGAGACGTGCGGCTAAACCCCAATGATTCTAGTTCTAGGTCTTCAGTTAGTTTTAGTGATAGTGCCAGT
>NW_019281043.1:45095-56614 GCF_000648695.1 Onthophagus taurus
GTTAGTTCTAGTTTTACACTAACACTATTACTATGTAGAACTAACACTATACACTATACCTAGAACTAGAATCATTTGCGTTTAGCCGCACGTCTCTAAAGACGGCTAAACCCGAATGAATCTAGTTCTAGGTATAGTGCTAGTTTCCGTTTTACACTTACACTATCACTAGAACTCACACTACATCTAGAACTAGAATCATTCGGGTTTAGCCGTACATCTCTAAAGATGGCTAAACCCGAAAATTTCTAGTTCTAGGTCTAGTGTTGGTTCTAGTTTTACACTTACACTATCACTAGAACTCACACTATACCTAGAACTAGAATCATTCGGGTTTAGCCGCACGTCTCTAAAGACGGCTAAACCCAAACGTTTCTAGTTCTAGGTATAGTGTTAGTTCTAGTTTTACACTTGTACTGTCACTACGGGTTAAATAACAGTTAAAAGTAGTTACACTTAAAAGTAGTTACGGGTTAAACTACGAGGAGGTAATGTCTTCCTCAAACAAACTGTTGACTGCTGCAAACGACTGGTGTGTGGCTAATGAACTATGTTTGAACAAAGACAAAACGGTTCAGACACTTTTCACCCTTAAACGGGACTGTGTGGGTGATTTCCCCCTTGCTAGATTGCTGGGCATAACGGTGAGCTCCAGAGATGTGAAATTTGATGTTCATGTGACTGAAATTGGTAAAAATCTCAAGAAACATTTTTCTACTACGTGGACTAATGAGCTCGGTATCTGTCGAGGTGGCCAAAACTGCCTATTATGCGCTGATACACTCGATGATTGACTATGGTATATTCTAACGCTTCCATCATTGTTTATTCTGAAATGTTTGCTAGATATTCATAGTAATGATGAACAGTATAAGACGCACGCCGACGTGCATAGTTACTTTACCAGAAACCGTACGAACATGTGCGTAGATTTTTCGGTTGAGTAGAACGCAGAAAGGTCATTTGTATACTGGTCAGATTTTGTATAATAAGTTACCGAAATCTATTAGGGCACGACAACACAAGCAATTTAAAACTGGTATAAAGAATTTCTTGATGTCGGTTGCGTTCTACTCAGTCGAGGAGTTTATAAGGAGTGATATTATCATTGTAAGAATGTATTTTTATTGTATTTTCTTCTCGGCTTCTGCGTCTGTATTTTGTTGTATATTCTGTTTAAAATGACGTGTGTAAGCCTTTGGCATAGAGCACTAATAAAGTTATTATTATTATGAATTTGAAACATTCTACTCATCGCTAGATCGTATTGTTTCCCATCTGTAGACTAGAACAGCTAAGCCCAAAATATCATAGGTTAATAAATCCTTCTGCTCTCAACACATTTTTTCATCCTTCTTGTACATGCATAAGATCTTTCGAACACTACTGTTAAAAAGACATACGACATCTTTGACATGAAAATCAATTAGTTTGTAATATGTAAGCAACATCAAGAGTTATACAACGACACTATTTGGGAGGTCTTTAATGCCGATGATTTTTGATCATCTTAATCCCTAGAATTGGGTTGGGTTAGATTAGGTTGAATTGGGTTGGGAAAACTGGCAAAAGACCTAAAATGGAATGAACATGTTGAAGCAAAAGTGAAGAAAGCAGAAAAAACAGTGCATGCTTTGCACAGAATCATGGGGTCCATCTTTGGTCCAGCAGCATCAAAAAGAAAGATAATCGGGTCGACTATTTATGCTCAATTACCATACGCATGCAGGACTTGGAAGGACGCGTGCGAAGTCAAGAAAAATCTAACAAAGATTACTAGGATACAAAAAGGAATTCTGATAAGAACATTGAGTGAATATAGAACTAGCTCAACGGAAGCGCTGCAAGTGGTAGGAAGCTCACTGGGGTGAGGGTTGAGTTGAGATGGGTTGGGTTAAGTTGAGTTGAGATGGGTTGGGTTGGGTTGAACTGTTAGCATTTGCTGTTAAGGTTGGTTTTACCTGGATCATGCTACTGCTATCATTGTCGTCTCAAGTGAAGTTTTACAATGACGGGGTCTCTCATGATGGGGTAATTTGCTTCAATGGCTTTTCTTGACAGCACTCGATTACTATTTTTTTAAGCCATCCACTTGGATGTTCGTGGTGAATCGCTAAACCGTACCGGTTTATAATGGCAGGAGCGAATGAATATCACGATCTAGTTCGGTTTTGAAACATCAAAATAACCGCGGAGTAATTAGTATTCATGTCTATTGCTTCTGTTATGTCTATCGTTTTTACTGAAATTTTTCAGCCGATAAAGAAGTCCTGCTAATCATGTAAACGTTATGACATCTGTATTTGGGTGAAAGAATTAAGTAACTTGGAAGTAATTGTTGATTTATGACAGTTTCTTAGTTACTACATCATTTGAAATATTTTCCCTAATAATTTCGCCAGTCAATAAAGTTCTTCCCAATGTAATAGAGGCTTTGCAAAGTTATATGATCGATAATGTTACAATATGATAACGTTATTATCATTATTAGGTGTGAAAAAGTTTACGGAGAAACCATTATTAGAAATAAGCATTTCGATTAAATTTATTGATATGAAGTCATTTTTAACACATAGCTTAAAAATTTAATTAAATTTCTATTACAAATTTATTTTTTGTTATTTTTATGTTATGGAAAACTTTTGTTTAAAATTTTTTCATCCTTTTGTGGTCATAAATATTTAACTAACAGATACAAAAAATTTGTCCATGCGTATCGCAAAATAAATCCGCACTAAATCTGCCGCTTAAAAACGATTCCATAAAATACGGTCATTTGTAAACATTTCCACGGTGTGATCCCGAGAGCGTGGCCGAGGCCCTCGTAAACACACAGATATAGCTAAGTTGTGTTTAAGGCAATAAAGAGTTTTGTTTTCGCGGCGGCGGCGGTTGCATCGTCCTTCCCGATCCGTAGCCAAGTCTTTAATTACTTTATCTGGGCCGGAACGTCGTAAACAACGGCTTTAGAATACACGTAAATTATAATTAACAAAGACGAAAAAGTCCACTAGCAATATGTCCGGATAACACCGCCGGCCGCCAAGGTAGGATTTGGTTGGCGAAGAGATGACGCCCTCTACCTACTACAAACTCTACCTATGTATTAATAATCGAAAAATTAAAAATAATATATTAAAAATCTGATGGGGCAAATTAAAATATTCTTCTTTGATATGCTAATCCACCGATTTAATTCTCTCATTAAATAAATTTCTTAATGTACCTTAAGGTATCTATTGTAGCCTACTGATTTACAATTTACGATGGATACTCTCTTCAAAGACGTGGGGCAAAGACCCGGAGGCTGAGTGTGGAGCAATTTTGAAGGAATTTAGATTAAAACGCGCTCAGAAGAACGCCCACTCATCTAACGCTAACTTAATTTTAAGCTTTACTAGATCGCTACTTATCTCTTTTGGACTCTTTCTTGACGTCAACTTGAAATGAAAGAGTATCATCAGTTTTATTGCTTTTTTATTGTCTTTTTTTTTAGTTTTCTTGGTAGTTTACTTTTTGTAAAAGAGTAAGTTGAAGGTCGCTATTACACGTCCTACAATGCGGCAGTTCATCACAGCATGCGATCGAGCTGGTCGCTGACGTACTACACGCAGATGGTAATTTGAAATTTAATACCGAGCTCGACGCCTACAACGATGATAATTGAACGGGAACGCTGGACACACCGCTATAAATACCAACGTGGGAGAGACCGAGATGCCGACGATATTTAATGGCAAAAGTTGTCGGGTTTTTAAAAGGATCCTTCTAGGAACTAAAATTATAATTATTGTATGCATACTATAAAAATGTTAAGAATTCATTTCATAAGATTTTTCAATCACGTTGCAATAAACTAAGTCACGTCAAACAAAAAAATCACCAACACACATAGGTATAAGAATGATGTGTTTACTTTGAAAACATCTTGAAACGAGTGGAATAATAGATGAGGTACAGTAACCTGCGTGTTGTTGGTCGACCTTAAACGTGAGGTCAGCCGTCTTTAGCCCGAAACGTTCGAACGCCCGAGGGCAAAGAAGAAGTTAACCAGAATGGGGGGCACTTATGAAAATAGTAGTGAACAATTTCGGAAGCCTCGCGGGACGCTAATTTCTGTTAAATTGCAGAGATCACGCATTCAAGCCCGTTCTTCTTCTTCTTCGAACGTGTCGAAAAACGAAAACTCCCACTTCAAACAGCACCTGCTACCCGGATTTTGCTCCCGTTTAGAACAGAAGCAGAGTAAAGTTACTCTCGTACCGAGGNAGAAGAAGAGGAAGTTTGAACGGGGGAGTAGTAAATGCAGAAGCGTGCTTCCATTTCCGGGAGGAAGAAGGGGAGCAATCCCCTCCAACCGGGTAAGAGTAAAAACTTTAATATTTCAAAAAGTAAGATCTTTTATGTTTCCCAACGGACGATGAGAGACCAGGGAAGAGGTGGAAGGAAGAGGAAGAAGAAGGAGTTTGAGTGGAGGAGTAGGAGGTGGAGAGACGTGTTTCCATTTCCGGGAGGAAGAAGGGGAGCAATCCCCTCCATCCGGGTAAGAGTAAAATTTTTAACTTTTCAAAAAGTAAGACCTCTTATGTGTCCAAACGGGGGGAGAGAAATCGTGGAAGAAGCGGAAGGAAGTATTGACTGATTGACCAGTCGAGGAGATAGAGGAAGAAAAGGGGGGAGATGAAGGGATCTTCAACGAGAGGAAGAATTCTGATGCTTTAAGAAAGGTATGAGGGAGATAAAGAGATAGAGAGGAGAAGGAGTAAAAAGAGAGGAAGGAATCTTATTTCGAACCTGGGAAGAAGAATTCCAATATAAAGCCCGAAGAAATGCCCGAGAGGGCGGTTCCGGGCAGAGGAAAGGGGTTTTTAGTGGGTCGGAGTCTCACAGATGAGCTCCAACCCCACACTATCCGGCCGTTCGAGACCGTTAGGCCGGATGTCTGATAACAGATTTTCCCAGACCTCTAAAAAAAAAAAAAAGGGTTGGGTTGGGTTGGGTTGGGTTGATTCAGTACCATGGGGGAAGATAATGGAAGCGTTGGAGGCAGGAGAACTCTCAAGAGAAATAAAAAGAATAGCAAGATAATACTTCCAGGGGGAAGAGAAGAGAATATGACGTGTGGTGTACCTCAAGGTTCCGTTATGGCAGTGACGAATGGAATATCTTCTATGATAGTGTTGAAATTGGAAGAGGGCGCATTTATTATTACGTACGCAGACGATTAGCAATGATAGTAAGCCTGGCGTATAGGAACTTGTCACGCTTAATTCCGAAATAGGGGGTCCGAAATTGGCAAGAAGAAGACTGCTGGGAACAGTGGTGAGATCCATAACCCTGTATGCAGCGCAAGGGTGTGAGATAGCTATGATACATAAAAATATGCAAGAATGATAAGAATGAATAGAGAGATCTTCCATTGGCGTATAGAACGGTTTCTACGAAGGCTGCAGGCACACAGGGGGGCATCCCCCAATGGATTTGTTGGCAGGAATTGTGGAGGAGATATACAGGATACGAGAAGAAAAGAGAACAAGTATTGAATTGATGATCCAAATAAATAACCTGAGTTTACATTCTTGTCTCAATATTCTCTTTAATTTCGCTACGTTGCTACGAAGTGTATCAGCTTGTAATATGATTTCTATTCCAAGTAGCTAAGGTTTAAAAATATTTCGAAATGAAATAGAAAAATCTCTAATGTACATTTTTATTAATTAATTCCGTCGTTGTTGCATAAAACCTAGTTCTTTTTCTCCACGAAGTACTCCTTTTTTTGCTTAATTCCAATTTTCGAATTTCATTTCTAATCCAAGTGTAATAATAAGAAGTCCCATAAAATAATTGAGGCAATGAATTTTTACAAAAATCATCATTATAATCTATAATCCCAACTTGCACAATACGATTATTGTCGCCGATTAAAAGCGGCCCTCCCGTTCCCCCCTCGCAATAATCCCCTGATTTTAAAGAAACGCAAAAATAATAATCTTCGATTATCTTTTTATGAAGCGTTTTGCAATCTTCTTTGGCTAAAATATTCACGTTTAAATCTGTTAAGATACTTGGATTAATTTCTTGTAATTTTTCTTGATCGTCTTCGAGTTCTGGTTTTTTCCAAACAGCGACTTTTCCTTGAATTAATTTATTAAAATTAGCTGTAAAAGCGTCTAATTTAACAACGTTTACTTTCGCATCTAAAATTAAAGGGGTTTCCAAAACTAAAATAGCGATATCGAATTTTTTTTCGGTTTCGTTGGAATGGTGATAAAAGTTTTCGTGGGTGACGCATTTTGAAACGTATCGGCGCCTTTCCACGTCCCATTTTGGAGTTCCGGTGATAACCATTAAATTTTTTGGTTCGATTAACATTGAATTTTCGAAACAACAATTTGCTTGTGTTAAAATGTGACTTTGTGAAATGATTGTTCCGGCACACTTAAATGTTCCTCTTAAAATTATCGCAACCACGAATGTTGAAGTTGATGAGGTCGCGTTTTGTGACGAACAAATTATTATTAAATGTGTCAAAATTAAAGTTGTTTTGATTACTTTTGACATGATACAATTAATCGTTCAAAATTAATCGTTCAAAATTATCCCCCAATGAGTAAAACTCGCCTTTACGAAATTCTTGCTGATATTGTAATATTTTGTTGTTGCTTTTGCGTGCAGGATCACTCAAAATACAATCATCATTTCCAATGATTACAACTACAATCAGAAAAATGAGGCCTTAAAAATTATATCGATGTTGTAAAAACGTAATAAAAATTTTATTTATTTATTATCATTTTTTTTCTTAACAATGCTCAACTCCAATTCTTTCCCCTCAAATTTATTCCGCGTTATGAAACGAAACGAGATATTAAAGAAGTAATTACAAAAATTTCATTTTGGGACATCTTGGCTTTGCCATTTATTAAATTGATTAAGTTAAATCCAAATTTAATTGGGTTGAATGAAAAGTTGAGCTGTTTAACCGCAGGATGGGGATACGGGATGTTGATGATCTTAATAAGAATCAAAAATGCTTTAATTTGACACCAAACGCGATATATTTGGGTTAAAAAATAAAAAAGTTAGGTTAAAAACTATCGAATGTCAAAATTAAATATAACAATTTTTGATGAATATTGAAATGATCTTAATAAGGATGAAAAATGCTTTAATTTGATACCAAACTTGATATATTTGGGTTAAATAATAAAAAAGTTAAGTTACAAACTGTCAAATGTCAAAATTAAATATAACGATTTTTGATAATAATTAAAGCGATCTTAATAAGGATCAAAAATGCTTTAATTTGATACCAAACTTGATATATTTGGGTTAAATAATAAAAAAAGTTAGGTTAGAAACTGTCAAATGTCAAAATTAAATATAACGATTTTTGATAATTATTAAAATGATCTTAATAAGAATCAAAAATGCTTTAATTTGATACCAAATTTGATATATTTGGGTTAAATAATAAAAAAGTTAGGTTAGAAACTGTCAAATGTCAAAATTAAATATAACGATTTTTGATAATTATTAAAGCGATCTTAATAAGAATCAAAAATGCTTTAATTTGATACCAAACATGATATATTTGGGTTAAAAAAATAAAAAGGTTAGGTTAGAAACTGTCAACTGTCAAACAATCGCCATTTTTTTTGCAAAAAATTAAGATATCTCGTTAACGGTTGGAGATAAATGGGTCGAGTTTGGGTTCATTTTAAAGAACTTTTAATTTTCTATCCATTTATATTAAAAAAAGAATACCTTTATAACTAAAAAATTTTTCTACTCGTCCGAGTTCGGTTCGCAGGTATCTGCGATTTTATTGAAACTAGTAAAGTATTAGATTGAGAAGTACAAGGAAGAAATTAAAGATGATATTACACAATAAAATTATTTAGGCTGCGCTGAAACATGTCAGGGATGATATTTAGAGAGGGAGGAATAATCTACTAATAATAATGACGATGTTTTGGAAGGCATCAAAGACAACATTGCAAAAAGTAAGGAGAAACTATGTTAACCTATGTCAGGGACAATGTTGAAAGATGATAGATAGTCAAGGTTGTTGTTTTGAGATATCAGAGCTGATTTAGGGATCAACATCGAAAGAAGTTAGAGTCTATATTGAACGATGTCAGGAACGATTTTGTGCGATATCACAGATAACATTTATTAAACGAGAGATTGAAGACATCGAAGGATATGCGAAACAACTTTGATTGAAATTAGCAACTGGAGAATATATGTCGTGGAACAAAAATGAAGTAATTTTAGGAGGACCATTCTGAAAGTATGTGGAATATGGAGAGGGAAAGTGTGAAAAACACCAGATGGTGAAATGATGAGATTAGGGCAGCAGTAGCAGAGAAGAAGGCAATGGAAGAAGACAAGACAACCAGTGTATGAAGAGACCAAAAGAAATTGTTAGGAAGAATTTGCAGAAAACCTGTAAAGAAGCTTTTGTTAAGATAATAGATAATTTTGGAAGGTAAGGAGCATAAAAGACAATAAGGATAATAATATAAGAACGAGAAGAACCGGAAACGGCGGGAGGGAAATAAATGCAGGAGAGAGGGAACTGGGGAGGACAAAATAGTACCAGAAATAGTGAAGGCAGGAGGCACGGTATTGGCCGAAGAAATTAAATAACTATCAGACGGTATGGAGACTAGGGCGGACAACAGCAGATTCGCAAAGAAACATAATCATCGCTATATACAAGAAAAGGGATACTACACATCATTAATAATTGCAAAACTGTACTTCACAATCCTGGAGGGGCGCTAAAGGATTTGCATTGCCTGCATTCCCTGCGCTCTATAACTGATAAGTGGATCAGCAGAGGGAAATCTGCATACCTGGCTTTCTTGGATATGCATTCTGCGTTTGATGAGGTATCAAGGCAAGAGGTCTGAAAATTACTAGAGAAGAAAGAAATTAATCCAAGCCATCAGGTCCTTTTACAGATCCTTTTAGCATGTTTGTTATGCAAAAAGGGCAGTCCCCATTATACATTTATGGATGAAGTGGTGAAGACATACAAGAGAAGAACAGAAACTTCAGAAACCTAAAACTGATCTAGGGTCCGATGAGGGTTTAGACTATAAGATCTTACTTTTTCCCTACGCTCTATAACTGATAAGTGGATGATCAGAGAGAAATCTGCGTTTGATGAGCTACCAAGGCAAGATGTCTGGAAAATACTAGAGAAGAAGAGAGCTCCATGATCCAGCAAGGGATGACTTCTATCATGTTCGTTATGCAAAAAGGGCAGTTTATCCCCATTGTTATTTCTACATATATGATGAAGATATACATTTATGATAATGATCTCACTTTTTCCATGCCCTCTATAACTTAGAAGTGGCTCAGCAGAAGGAAATCTGCATACCTAGCTTTCTTAGATATGCATTCTGCGTTTGATGAGGTATCAAGGCAAGAGGTCTGAAAATTACTAGAGAAGAAAGGGACTCCCCCACAACGAATGCAGGCCATTAGCTCCATGATCCAGCGAGGGAAGACTTCTAGCATGTTCGTTATGCAAAAAGAACAGTTTATCCCCATTGTTATTTGTACATTTATTGATGAAGTGGCGAAGACATGCAAGAGAAGTACAGAATCTTCAAAAACCTAAAACTGATCTAGGGCCCGATGAGGGTTTAGACTATAAGATCTTACTTTTTCCCTACGCTCTATAACTGATAAGTGGATGATCAGAGGGAAATCTGCGTTTGATGAGGTACCAAGGCAAGATGTCTGGAAAATAATATAATCATATCATAAATACCTAATAACCCCATAACCCTGTGTGCAGCGCAAGCGTGTGAGATAGCTATGATACATAAAAGATATGCAAGAATAATAAGGATGAACAAAGAGGCGAAGGCTGCAGGCACACTGGCAGGGCATCATGGAACTGTTAAAAAGATTTCTAAGATCTCACTTTTTCCCTGCGCTCTATAACTCATAAGTGGATGATCAGAGGGAAATCTGGGTTTGATGATGTACCAAGGCAAGAT
The DNA here is from genome assembly GCF_000648695.1 of Onthophagus taurus. NCBI lineage: Eukaryota > Metazoa > Arthropoda > Insecta > Coleoptera > Scarabaeidae > Onthophagus > Onthophagus taurus. Next base: position 55,121 of record NW_019281043.1, read on the forward strand.
GTTTGGAAAATACTAGAGAAGAAAGGGACTTCCTCACAACTAATCCAGGCCATCAGGTCCATGATCCAGCAAAGGAAGAACTCTAGTATGTTCGTCGTACAAATAGGACAGTTTACCCCCATTGTTATTTGTACAGGGTGTCCAAATTTCGACGGGTTTGCAGGGTATCTTAGTTATTATGAAAGATAGAAAGTTAGGGCTTTCCCCAATCTCTTTGTATTTGATATACAGGGAGTGTTTCAAAATTTACGATTTTCAGACACCTCCTGTATCTCGGCTATCCGGAAACGTAAAAACGGGTTCTAATAGATTCTTTCACGTAGAATCCAATGGTGTACGTAAAATTTTTCTGGTCATCACGGTTTTTGAGTTATAAAGAATTAAGTATTTTAGAAGTTGAGTATTCAGTATTTGATTTGTGTTTATAACTCAAAAACCGTGATGACTAGAAAAATTCTACGTGCACCATTGGATTCCACGTGAAAAAATCTATTTGAATCCGTTTTTACTTCTTTACTAAGTTTCCGGATTGCCGAGACACAGGAGGTGTCTGAAAATCGTAAATTTCAAATACTCCCTGTATATCAAAAACGAAGAGGGCTATGAAAATTTGGTTTACGCCATTGTAAGTTTTACAAAAAAGTAGCTTAGGTTTGCGAAAGCCGCAACTTTCTATCTTTCATAATAACTGAGATACCCATCGAAATTTGGACACCTGTACATTTATGTATGAAGTTGTGAAGACATGTAAAAGAAGAACAGAAACTTCAAAAACCTAAAACTGATCTAGGGTCCGATGAGGGTTTAGACTATAAGATCTTACTTTTTCCCTACGCTCTATAACTGATAAGTGGATGATCAGAGAGAAATCTGCGTTTGATGAGGTACCAAGGCAAGATGTCTGGAAAATACTAGAGAAGAAAAGGACTCCCCTATAACGAATGCAGGCCATCAGCTCCATGATCCAGCAAGGGAAGACTTTTAGCATGTTCGTTATGCAAAAAGTGCAGTTTATCCCCATTGTTATTTGTACATTTCTTGATGACGTGGTGAAGACATGCAAGAGAAAAACAGAAACTTCAGAAACCTAAGACTGATTTAGGGCCTGATGAGGGTTTAGAATATAAGATCTCACATTTTTCCTACGCTCTATGACTGATAAGGGGATGATCAGAGAGAAATCTGCGTTTGATGAAGGACCAAGGCAAGATGTTTGGAAAATACTAGAGAAGAAAGGGAATCCCTCACAACGAATGCAGGACATTAGCTCCATAATCCAGCACGGGAAGACTTCTAGTATGTTCGTTATGCAGAAAGGGCAGTTTATCCCTATTGTTATTTGTACATTTATGGATGAAGTGGTGAATACATGCAAGAGAAGAACAGAAATTTCAGAAACCTAAGACTGATTTAGGGCCTGATGAGGGTTTAGACTTAGATCTCACATTTTTCCTACGCTCTATGACTGATAAGGGGATGATCAGAGAGAAATCT
>NW_019281044.1:0-25643 GCF_000648695.1 Onthophagus taurus
TACATTCGGCTCTTGTCCAATCAATATATCGGTCCCTCTATGCTGAGCTTCTGCTTCCAGGAGATCGTGGGTGTCCCATCTCCTATTGCAGTTGAGCTGCATTATCTTTAATGGTTTCATTTTGTCTGTCTAGTCGGGGAGAGCTTTGAGATACCTTGAGTGTCCTTTTTGCTCTCTTTGTTCCCTGTCCTCTTCCCTACAACCTTCTTAAATTGTAGATCTTCCTCCTTTTTCCCTTTCTTGTCTTCATCGTTTACTCTTTGCTCGTGTTGTTCTTCCTCCACTCTCTTTTCTTTTTCGTTTCGTTGTTCAGTAATCTCTGCTTGTCGTTTTACCTCCATCTCATCGCTTTCTTCTCTATTCTGATCTCTTCTTTCTTCGATATCTCTCTGTTGTTTGTCTCGTGTCGGTATCGCTCTTTTTTCCACCTTTCTTTCCCATGGTCCTTTATTTTTTGTTGGGNTAACACAATTGATATTTGTTCTTTTTCTTCTAGGCCTAAGCTTCTCACTTTTTGGTTTTTATCTTCTTTAAGTATTTTCTGTATCTCTTCTGTCATTTGTTTATTTCTTTTTGTTGTAATAAGCACCGTCTCTCGCTTTTCTTATACCTTCAATTTGATCTACTTCTGGTCTCCCTTTTAGTTTCTCTTTAATTGACTTTACCACTTCTTCATATATTTTTTCTTTATTTTCCACTACTACAGCGTACGTTTTTCTTTCTCCTCTTCCCAATTTTTCTCCCTCTTTTTTCTTATCTTCATCTATTTTTGCCGTTGTCGTAAATATATTTACTACTGTCTGGGTTTTTCTGTATATTGTTTTTACCATTTTTCTTAGAGTTGTTAGTTTTAATTTTTTTAAGTGGTGAATGGCTATTTGTTTTTCTCCACTTGTTTCATTTCTTAGGTTAGTAAGATCTTTCCACAATTCTTTTTCATCATCTTTTGCTGTCATTTTTATTATTTTTTCATTTTTGTCGATTATTTGTCCCTTTATTTTTGTTTTTGTTGCTGTTTCTATTGCTTCAAGATCTTCATTTAGCTGTTCTAGTAATGGGAACGCTCTCTTGAATTGGTTTTGTATGTTTTTCTGCATACCCCTATCTTTCTTCTACCATTACAACTTTTACGTTTTTTTCCTGCTGATATAACGGATTTCCTTCTTTTATTAAAGTTCTTCGGTAGTAATCTTCTGCCCATTCCTTGTCACTTGTCTTCCTCCAGTCTTCGTAGCTTTCTGCTTTATCTATCTTTTCTTTCAGGTACTTTTCTTCACTCTCTCTTCTTTCTGTGACTGTTTCTGTTTGCGTTGCTATTTCCTTTGTGTTTCTTTTCGCGTTAGCTCTTTTCTGTTGATCCCTTTCCTTCTTGAGCCATTCCTGTATGTCTTCTTTCTGGAGTTTCATGGTCTCTCTCTCTAATTTTTCTATTGCGCTTTTTAGTTGTCTCTTTGTATTTTGCTCCACGTTCTGTCTCAAGACGTTTGTTATCTCTATTATCTTATCCATTGCGTTTTTAACTGTTTTTGCTTGTTCACTTTGCTCTATGTTCTGGTATTCATCGCTATTATCCCCCTTATCAGTAGATCTCTTCCTCTTTTTCGCTTCTCTCATTATTTCTTCTTCCATCAGTGGATTCTCTTCTTTCCCGTAATCAGGGGACCAGCTTCTTAACCTTGGTGGTGTTAGACTTTCTAGGTCCTTCACTTCGGAGCCTATTGACCAAAAATCTATTGATCCCGAACCGAGGGGCGTCGTATGAGTGTATTCTTCACTTCCTTCGTACATAGTTGTTTCTGTTACGCTTACGAATGTCTCATTTAAATCTGATTCCTCCGAGTTCTCTGCTTCATCAGTTACTGTTTCTCTCGGCTTAGACAGAGATCTACTCATTTTAGTGCTGCGCGCAAACACGAGCTCTTCTATACTTTCGTGGACTGGGCGCTGTACAATCATATCCTTTTTCGCACTGTTTTCGTTATCTGTGGTCTGGCAGTCACCGAGGGGTCGACCATCCCCCTCAGCCATTGCATCGGCTGACACCGCCGATACAACTATCCGAGGCTCGTCTTTTCTATTATCCATTTACCATTTTTTCCAGCTGTCAGGCGCCTAGGTTACGCCCCGTTTTTCACCTACCGGCAGGTATACACTTACAACACTTCACTGGTACACTACACTAACATTGATACACTAAACACTTATTCCCGTGTCCCCCGTGACTCCAGACAGGGGCTAATCATGGGGTACTGCCGTCCGGGATCACACGGCCCCCAGCTTTTTTAAGGAGGTATGTGCTCCTCCAGCTCGGGTACCGCGGGTTCGCTAAACCCGTACCTGGGAAATATCCCAGGCCCCTGCGGAAAGCCCAACCCAACCCAACCCAACCCTTTTTTTTTTTTTTTTGAGCTGGGGAGGGGAAAATGCGTTATGCACCCCGGCCTACTGTTGGCGCTTTAGAATTGTTGTAAGAAGTAGATGTTGTTCTTCGGCCGGGAGTGTGGGACTAATGACAGCCCCTCATCTACCCACTAAAAACCCCCCCCTTTTTTTCCTGCCTCTCTCCTGCGCGGAACTACCCTCACGGGTTTTTACCATCGCACAGGCGGCTTACCATTTCTATATCTTTTCTCGTCTCTCCTCTTTCTCCTTTGTGCTGACAACCTCTCTGATGTATTTCTGCACTGTTGCCCAATTACTTTCACTGTCTATCATGGTCTGTACGCAGTTTTCTGGAGTCAACCTTTTTTCCACCTTTCTCTCCATTTCCATTCGAAGGTCTTCCCACCTACTACACTGGAAGAATGTGTGTTCTACGTCGTCCTCCATATCGCAGTACATACATCGGTCGTCGGAGGCTCTCTTATACTTGTGCAAATAACTTCTGAAGCACCCGTGTCCCCCCATAAACTGGCTCATATAATAGTTCGTCTCGCCCCAATCTCGCTTCAGCCACACAGATAAAACGGGCACCAATCTCTTTGTCCATCTCGCAACATCTTTGGTGCTCTCCCATCTCCGTCGCCACTCTCTATCGATGAGGTCTCTGGTCTCGCCCACGTTCCGGTCCAATCTCTTCTTCACGTATAGGTCGATCGGTGGCATATCCCCAAGTACTTGCAATGCTGCATTCGACGTGGTCCTGTACGCGCTCGTTATTCTTATCGTGACTGCTCTGTGTATTTTCGTAAGTTGTTCTACGTTCCGTTTGGTCTTCAAGGCGTCCCTCCATGCTCGGCACGCATAAAAAATCTGCGCCCATATAACCGCACCTATCATCTTGCGCTTTTCTATGCTGGGTCCATACGTCGCTCCCATAACTCTGTATAATGCCCTAGTTGTGTTTTGGGCTTTCTGTACGACATATCTGATGTGTTCACGCCATCTTACGTCCTTCCCCAGCATTACCCCCAAGTACTTGATCGCTTGTCCTGTTCTTATACTACAGTTTCCCACTTTCAATTCTAATTCGGTCTTTGTCTTCCTGCTCTTTAGTAGCACCGCCTCTGTCTTTTCCGGCGCCATTTCCAAACCCAATCCCTTCATCATGTGTGCTATGTGCTCTAGCGTTCGGTGTGCGACTTCCGTAAGTTCTTCATCTTTCCATCCTGTAATGACCAATGCTAGGTCATCCGCATACGCTATTATGTCTACATTGTCCTTCCCTTCCTGCGATCTCACAATCTTGTCGAAATAGATGTTCCATAAAGTAGGACCGAGTACTGACCCTTGCGGAATTCCTCTTTTTATTCCATATCTTCCTCCCTCGTATATCACTTGTCCTTCGGATAGATATTCCTTTATAACGTTAATCAATCCTTCCGTAATTCCCTTCTCTTCCATTTCCTCTATGATTTTACCCCAGGTCGCCGTACCAAACGCGTTCTTAACGTCGATAGTGATCAGCAAGCACTTCCTTTTTTTTCCTCTGTTAAACTTCTCCGTGGCGTCTGCTCTCTTTAGCACTTCTCCTACAGCTATTTCGGTGGATTTTCCCTGGGTGAAACCATATTGGTGCTCTGCGAGTCCTCCCCCTGCTTCCAGTTCTTCCAGCAATCTCGTTCTAATCAATCCCTCATACAACTTTCCGAAACAATTCAGTAAGCACAGCGGTCTGAACTTTTTATTCTTTGGATCGCCCTTTTCTATCAGCACAAGTTTTCCCTCCTTCCATATCTTGGGAAATCTATTTTCTCTCAGCAGTTGATCATACATTTTTGCCAGTTTTTTTGCTTCCAGCTTCACGACATCTTTCATCACCTCCGGTGTTAAGCCATCAGGACCCGGTGCTCTTTTACTTTTTATGCCTTCAGCGGTCTCTCTCACTTCCTCTTCCGTCACCTCTCTCTCTATTTTTGCCAGCCTTTTTATCTTCCACGTGCTGTCCTCCCCATCAGGAAAGAGTTCTTTGATTACGTTCACTACTTCAACTTCGTCGAGGACAACTTTACATATGTTTTTCGTCCTTTTCAGCGCTATCCTGTAGGCATCCCCCCAAACATCAGTCTCCAACTCGTTACACAGATTTCTCCATGCTCTTTTCTTTGCCCTTTTAATTTCCCTTCTATATTGTCTCTTTGCTTCCCTGTATTCAGTCTCCAGTCCCTCCAGCTCTCTCGGCGCACCGCCGCTTCTGCTTCCTCTTGTTGCAACTCGTCTGCACTTATTTACCCTCTGCCTTGCCTTCTTTACCTCCTCGTTCCACCAGTATAACCTTCCTGTTTCAATCCTGGTCTTTCTTCTTTTTCCATAGGCCACGTTGCATGCTTTTGTAGTTGCCTCTGTTAGTGTTTCTGGGGTCATTTTGCGCCTTTTCAGACACTCTTTATGCAGAATTTCTTCAAATTTTTTGACGAATTCCTGCTTTCTTTTCCATCTGCCCTCGCTATTTGTTCTACAGGGTTCTCTTTTGTGATGCATTCTGACGCTGAAGTATATGCTTTGGTGGTCGCTGAGGTTTTCCTCCTCCTCCTCCACTCGCCATTTCTCAAAATTATTAATTTGTGTGCTCCTGCAAATTGTCAGGTCTATTATGGACTCCTGACTTCCCCTTTTCCAAGTCGGTCTGTCCCCTCTATTTACCGCAACCATGTCCCTCTCCGCCATCCATTCCCAAACCATCCTGCCTCTCTCGTCCTCTCTCTTTGATCCCCAGTGGTTGTGTTTAGCATTAAAGTCTCCAGCCATTACAATTTCTCTTTCTCTGAACCCATCCACACTTCTTCCCAAGTCACTCAGCTTTCTGTCGAATTCCATGATTGTTTCGTTTGGAGTCAGATAGCATCCCACCAGAAGTCCCACGTTAGTCGCCAGCGCCAAATATCCATTTCCCTCCATCCATTTGTTAACCTTGATATCCTGGTTCCAAATTTTTATTGCAACATCCCCATCACTATTTTTAAACCATCCACCCATCTCAATCTTTCTCTTATTCGGTTCCGAAATTATTGCTAGGTCAGTCCGCGTCGTAACTGCCTGTCTCTCCATGAGGTTCATAGCCTCCGTTGATCTATTTACGTTGAGTTGTAGTACTTTGATTTTCTTGGGCATCACGATTTATTGCTCTCAGGTATCGGTTTCTGATCGGCTCGTTCGGAGAACCTGATTCTGTAGAGCTTTGGCCTTCAGAACTTCCTTCCTNCTGTTCAAGGATAAGGACTCTATTGTAATATAGGTTCCATAGTGTGCCTCCAATCACTGAGCCTTGTGGTACTCCGCAACTCATTTGTCGCCATTTTTCATTTTGTAGCAGGATTTTCCTCTGTGATAGGTATGTGTTTAACAAACTTCTTATTGGTGTCGTTACTTTTGCTTCTCTCAACGCTTTCCTCACCTCTCTCCATGGGACCGAATTGAATGCGTTTTTGACATCTATTAATATCATCACGCTAAAACCCCTATTGGTAAGTGATATTTTTTTCATCTTTCCAACTCTATCTATTACTGACATTATCGCGTCTACCGTTCCCCTTCCTTTTCTGTATGCGAACTGACAGTCGCTTACTGCTCCACATCTTTATAATCTTCCTCTTTTTCTCCTCCGTCTGTCCCTTCACCCTTATTTTATAATTTTGCTCTATGACCCCTATGTCTTCTATTATCTCGTTTAGCTCTGGATACCGTTCCCTGTATTTCTTCTGTATCCCTTTCTCCATATTCTGGTCTGCCTTCTCCACTAAAACCACCTCCACCGTGCCATCCTTAACGTTTAGGGGATTTCCCTTTTTTATTTCTGTGTTTGTATAACTGTCTTCGGACCAATTCTTTTCTTTTAGTTCTTTCCACTCCTCGAAACTCTCTATGTTCTTATTTAGACAGAAAGCGCCTATTTCACGTGTCTGGGTGGCCATGTCCCTCTTATCTTGGATATTAACTTGGGTTTCCATATCATAGGTCATTTTTTCAATTGGTTCAAAACTGTTCTTTCTTATCCATTCTTTTATCATATTTCTGTTTATTACCTCCACCTGTCTTTTGAATTTTATTGCCAACTCTTTGATTTCCCTTTTGGTGTTTTGTTCGATTCTCTTTTCCAGCTCTACCTGTATTTTCATGATCTCGTCAAGAGCTTCTCTGAGCACGAAGGCTTCAACGCTCTCCTTCGTGGTATAAGGGTCAATTTTATCTATTGATGTGTCTAATACTTTTCTTTTTATAATCGTCCCCTACTGAGCTGCTTCTGTAAACCGCCTGCTCTGGAGCCGGAATTCTACTGCCGCCCTTCCCAGTCATTTTTAAACAGCTTCGTTTGCTGAAGAAAAGATCGCGAGATCCGATCCCAAAAGAGGAACGGCGCGGGATACCCTCCAGCGGGCGCGGCCGCTGCCGCTCTGAGCCGCTTTCCGCATATCGCGTCCACTCGCGCCCGGCCGGATTCGCGCGCGCGCACCCCCGACCTCGCGGCCACTTAACCTTTTACCGAAAGGTCAAGCAAAATAAAAATGAAATAAAACTCACCGATAATTAGTTAAAACCTCCTCCGTTATTGCAATCACCACCTCCGCTGGTATGCCATCTGGCCCGGGAGCTTTTTTCTTACGTAGGGATCTTGCCGCAGTTATTACTTCTTCCTCGCCTATTTTTGGTGGGTTCTTATCTAGCTGAAAATTCCATTTCTGGGGAGTGTCTATCGGAAACAAGTTTCTGATTATCTCCTCTGTTTCTTCGTTAGTGTTTGTATTTGGCTTTGCCAATTTAAATTTCTTTGTTGCGATCTGATACGCATCTCCCCAAATGTCATTTTCCAGTTCTTCCACTAAGTTATTCCAGGCTTTTTTCTTTTCTTCTCTTATCTGTTTTGTTAATTGGTTTTTCATTCTTTTGTATTCCTCCCTTTGTTCTTTAACCTCCTCTCCATTAGTATTCCATTTGTTTGCTCTTGTAACTGCCCTTCGGAGTTTACAACACTTCCTCTTTAATTGCTCGACCGTATCTGTCCACCAGTATATTTCTCCTTCCTTTTTTCTAACGTTTTTTCTTCCACCAAATGCCTTATTGCAAATATCTATAGTTATTTTTTCCAGTTCTTCGGGGGTTCCAATTTCTTTATCAAGCCATCCTTTTGTTTCCTTCTTAATTACCTTCTTCAATAACTCTTCTGGGACGTTTTTCATTTTCCACCTTAACACTGTTCTACTATTATCAGTTACTTTATTTTGGGCTCTTATATTTATTATAATGTCTTTATGGTCGCTTAAGTTTTCATGGTCTGAAATTTCCCATGTTACGTCCTTTTCCATACACTTATCATTGCATAAGGTAACATCTATATGTGACCGTTTATCTCCTCTGCACCAAGTAGCCTCGCCCGTATTCAAGACTCTTAATCCCAACGAGATAGCCCATACTGATAGGATATCGCCTCTGTTATCGGTCGCTTGCGCACCCCATTCTGGGGACTTGGCGTTAAAATCTCCCATAACCNAGTTTTTCCCAGGTTTTCTCTCGTCTTTCTTTCCATTTTCGGCACACAAAGAACGTGTGCTCCACGTCGTCTACTTCGTTTTCGCAATAGTCGCACGTTTCTTCCTCCCTTCTATTGTGCTTGTGGAGGTAGGCCTTAAAGCAGCCGTGACCACTCAGAAATTGGCATATATAATAATTTACTTCCCCCCATTGCCGAGTGGCCCATGATTTAACATTGGGAATCATTCTCTTTGTCCATTCTGCCTTTCCGGTGTTCTCGGCCCATCGGCTGCTCCATTTCTCCATTATTTCCTCCTCCATGTTGTGTCGTTCTTCTTTTGTTATTTTTGTTGACATTCTTCTTCTTGCCATCAGTTCGATTGGGAGTGAACTTGCAATTACCAGCAGTGCTTCCGTAGAGACGGTTCTGTAGGCACTGGTAGTTCTTATCAGTACCTGTCTCTGTATTCGTGTCAACTTTTGCTTGTGTTTTCTGATCTCGAAAGCCCCGCTCCAGGCTTTGCAGGCGTAAAATATCTGTGAAAAGACTACCGCGCCTATCAGCTTTCTTTTTTCCATATTTGGCCCATAAGTCGAGCCCATTATTCTGTGCAGAGCACTAACAGTTTTTTGCGCTTTAGTGTATATATATTCGATGTGCTTATTCCACCGGAGGTCCCTTTCCATAATTACGCCGAGATACTTCAGAGAAACTCCCGTTTCAATCATGTGTCCGAGAACGTTTATTTTGGGCGCTCTTCCGCATTTTCTGCTCTTCAGCATGATGGCCTCCGTCTTCTCCGGCGCAACCTCGATTCCCATCTCTTGCATCTTCTGCATTATCTTTTCCATCGTCTCTTGCGCTGTTTGTTCGATCTCCTCTATTTCCCATCCTTTAATCACAACCGCTAAGTCATCGGCATATGCTATCAGTTTGATCCTGTCGTCACTTTCCTGTACCTCGAAAATTTGATTGAAAAATATATTCCATAATAGCGGGCCCAGGATCGAGCCCTGTGGGACCCCTCTGCCTATTTCATATTGTTCTCCATTATATTCTACACTTCGTCCACTTAGATAGTCTTTGATGATATTTATCAAGTACGTGGAAATTCCAAATCTTTGAAGTTCTCTTATAATTTGTTCCCATGGTGCCGATCCAAACGCATTTTTAACATCTATCGTAATCAGCATGCATTTCATTTTCTTCCCCTGCCTAAATTTCTCCAGCTTCTTAGCTTCTGCTGTGACTTCTTCTATGGCATCTACGGTGGATCTCCCTTTTATGAATCCATACTGGTACTTCGACAAGCCCCCTACCTCCTCCAGTTCTTGTTCTATTCTGCCCTTTAAGACGGTTTCATATAATTTCCCAAAGCAATTCAGCAAGCAAAGCGGTCGATATTTCTTAGTTTCTGACGTAGATTGTTTTTCGATCAGGACCAGTTTACCTGTTTTCCATATGTCCGGGAAGACTCCGCTTCTAATTAAATTGGTGTACATGTTTGATATCTTTCGTACTCCAGTGTGTACAGTGTCTTTCGTTATCTCGGGGGTGATTTTGTCCGGCCCAGGGGCCTTTCCGTTTTTTAGATTCTTTGCTATCATTTGCAGTTCCTCCTCCGAGACCTCTCTGCCACACATCAATTTGCTGTCCACTTCCTTTTCAAAGATCTCCCCATTTCCATCGGGGAACAAGGTCTTCAATAATGATTTAACCTGCTCTTGTTCGAGGGTCACCCTTGCTATGTTTTTTGTTCTTTTAATGGCGATCATATACGCGTCTCCCCATGGATTGTCTTGCAGTTCGGCACACAGTTTCCTCCAGGCTTCCCTCTTTGATCTTCGTATTTCCTTTCTAAGCGCCTTTCTTGCCGCATCGTATTGCTCTTTCACTCTTTGCTTATCTTCTTGGTTTCCACAGGCTCCGTTTCTTCTAGTCGTCATTCGTCTTTTCTCATTTGCATCTCTCTTAGCTCTTCCAACGTTCTCATTCCACCAATATACGTGGCGCTGTGTTTTATGAACTTTCTTTCGTCTTCCGTATATTGTATTACATGCCTCTGACGTTAATGTTGTTAGGAGTTCTGGCGTAAGTGTTTCAACTTCTTGTAGTTTGTTTCTGAGCTCCTCCTTATATTTCTCAATGAGATGTTCTTTTCTCTTCCATCTCGTCTCAATGCCAGCTTCATCTCTTTCTCCTCCATTCCCCTCTATTCTTACAGTAATTTCGATGTTAAAGTGGTCGCTGAGGTTCTCTTCATCCGTTACTTTCCACTCCACCATACTATTTATCCATGCGTTGTTACATATTGTTATATCGATAACAGACTCCTGTATTCCTCTTTTCCAAGTTGGGTGATCTCCCTCATTTAATACAACCAAATCTCTCTCCGCAAGCCACTCAGTCAGATATCTCCCTCTTGCGTCTTCCACCCGAGATCCCCAAGTAGGTGACTTAGCGTTGAAGTCCCCTCCGATGATTATGTTTTTGGTCTCTCTCCCATCCACTACCTTCGCTATCTCATCCAGTTGTTTGACGTAGTTTTCGTATTTTCCATTTGGCGTTAGGTAGCATCCTATAATGGTGCCATGATTACTTTTAGCAACTATATACCCGTTTCCACCCTTCCATTGGTACACCTTTATGTTCGCGTTTATTATCTTTAGTGCTACGCTTCTTTCATCATTTGCAAACCATCCCCCAGTTTCAATTTTCTTTATATTTGGCTCAGAGACCATAACAATATCGATTTGTTTTTCTTTAACATTTCTTTCAATTAGATTCATTGCCTCGAGGCATCTATTGGCATTTACCTGTAAGATTTTCAGCTTGAGTGGCATCTTGTTTTTTGGAGTAATCACTTTCCCTTTCTTTCTTCCCCTCCTTGCCTAAGCCCCTTGTCTTTGTAATTTATATTTATGTTAGCCATTTCTTTCTCCAGTCTCCATTTCCTCTATTGTATTCAATAAATCTTCGTAGTCGTTTAAGGGATGATTTGGCGAGAAATAACACGACAATACAATAAACATTTCAACTCTACACACACAAAACCATTGCCTTCAAAATAACTCATCACATCTAAATCACTATACACATTTATAAAAGCATCACAGTCTTTATCACAGTATTGTTTTCCTTCCTTTTTAATATTTGGTTCACAGCCTATCAATATATCTACTTCGCTCTCCTGTACCATTTTTTCCATCAGGTCGTGCGCCGCTTTTGTTCGATTAAAATTTAGCTATAATACTTTCAACTGTTCTAATATTTTTTTATTCGGCATTGCGTTTGCGTTGTTCCTTCCGAGCTAGGGACAGTGCTGCCGCGAAGGCTTTACATCTCCCTGTGCCTGCTTTGTGTCCCTCTTCCTTGCAGACTGGGCACGCTTCCTCATTTCCACAATTTTTCAGGTCATGGTCTTCTTTCCCACATTTATAGCACAAATTTGTGCGATCTGTGCCTTTACAATCTTTTGATGCGTGACCATACTCCCAGCATTTATAACATTTTTCTACTGTTATTCGTCTCTCCACACTGCATCTCGTGAACCCCATTTTTACTGTTATCGCCTGTGTGTCTCCTCTCATGGGTCTCAAATTGCTCGTTTCTAATATAATATTTTGTTCTCCAAGCTCATCTTTTATCGCTTCCATTACTTCTTCCTTTTCAGTTATAGCGTCCATCCCTCGTATGTGCAACGTCTCCATCTCGTCTCCCAGCTTTCTTACAATTACTTCATTTTCTGATCCTTTCTGGATGGCTATTTGCGCCTTACTGATTACGTCTTGATCCCTATCAGTTGTTATCAAAACTTTGCCTCCTCTCGTACTTCTTATGCTTTTAATCGTTTGCTTTAACTGTTTATCATTTAGTACCTCTTTGACATATTTCAGAGAGTCCCTGTATGATTTTTCACCATTTTCTACTACTAGTGCATACGTATTTCGCCTCTTGGTGTCCTCTTTTGCCTGATCTATATTCTTTGATATGTAAATATCTATCTTTTTCTTGGATGCATGAAAGATACTTTCTAACATCTTCCTATATTGGTCTGTACTCATTTTATCTGCTAAATGTATTGCCGCTTGTTCGCCCTCTTGTAATTCGTATTTGAGGGCAACTAATTTTTTATATAGATCTTTTTTTGACCCATCATATTTTATTTTCATGATCTTTTTTGTGCCTTCTTTCATTGCGTTTCTAGTCCCCACTCTGAAACTTTGCTCCACAAAACCTATGTCTTCGCTGATTTGTATCAATTCCGGATATCGCTCTTTAAACACCTTTTGTATTCCTCTGTTCATATCAACATCTTCTGGTTCCACTATCGTCACTTTTATGACGTCATTTGTCGTATTTAATGGATTGCCGACTTTTATTTCAGTGTTTGTAAATACTTCGTTTGCCCATGGTAAATCTTTTATTTTCTCCCACTCATCTATTTCCTCGCTTTGTGTTATACTTTGTACAGTATTATCTTCATCGGTCTGTATTCCTATCTCTCTAGTTTGAGCTCTAGTTTGTACGTCTGCATCGTGCATCATTTTTTCTACTTGTTCATATTTGTTTCTTTCTAACCAGTCTTTTATAGAGTTTCTATTAATGACTTCAGCTTGTCTGGCCAGATTTGTCGTTATATCTTTTATTTCACGTTTAGTATTTTGTTCTATGTTTGCCTTTAATTTCTCTATTAATTTCGTAATTGTATCCATAGCTTCCTGCAGTACTAAGTTTTCTATGCTTTCTTTCTTTTTGTATACATTATCTTCTTCTGAAGAGATATTTAGAATTTTTCTTTTTTTGTACTCAGCTCCCACAGAATTACTGCGTGCATGCACGTACATTTTTTTAAGCTGGATAGCAGGTTTAGCTTTTTGTTCATGCCCCATTTTCTCTTTTATATATTTATCTGAAGTTTACTGAAAATTCTCGAAAGTCTATAAATTCGCGATGTATTCCGTCGCAAACACATCGAGTAGCCGCGTGAGCTCACGCTGGCACTACCGCGGCCAAAGCCGCAATGAGCGGCGCGGTGATCGTTCTCACCCAGGGGGGTGCAGCTCTTATAGGAATTGTGGTGGCGTGGCGACTACTGCCGGTGCAGAGAGCGCAGATGCCACTTCTACCCATTGCGCCGTTGCCGCTTAGTCGACAAATGTCATTTTGTTTGTCTACCACGTGCGGCGTAAATCTGTGCGCGTGAGTTCGTCTTTGGTGTGGTCATGTCTGTTATGTTCAGATAATTTATTTTATGTAGTAATTGAGACCTAAGATTAGTATTAAATTTTTTACCCTTTTTTTTAGTAATACCACCTATTCATGTACCAACCATAGCAATAATCGTTATTGGATTAACCTTTTTTACTGTTGTAAGTATTTTAATTTAAAGATTTTTTATTCATTATTATTATTTATTTATAGTTTTGTATTTTTTTGTTTTAGTTGGAGATGTTTACTGAATAAACAAGATGTTTGCTATGAAGGTTAATTAAAATTATCATGCACACCATGAATAATTCAAAAAAGACAGTTCCGTTTAGGATTAAATTTCATTGCCAATTTCCTCTTTGTAAAACCGTTTACTACCACAATAAACCCGATAATGTAAAATTTCATAGTTTTCCAAAGAATCTTGAGGCACTAAACCGGTGGAAAAGTGCTTGCTTCTTGGATTCTGATGTTGATATAAGGAACTATTATATTTGTGAGCACCATTTTTCCGAATCGGATTATAATAATTCAGAAAAAATTAGATTAAAACATAATTCTGTACCAAAACCATTTCCTAGGGCTGATGTATCAAAAACCGCATCTTCTTTACTTTCTCTTGCTGTTTCTTCCAATTCAAAATTTGAATCTCATCCTTTACAATCTGACGACTTTCTATCTCCTTCTACAAGTTCTAATTTCTTATCAGATACTTCTAATATCCTTTCCCATAGGGATGTATCAAATACTCTATGTTCTTCAGTTTCTACAGCTGTTTCTACAAATTCAAATCCTGAATCTGTCGGATATTTTACCGAAAATACATAATTGGAAAATGATTTGTCCGAATAGTGGTAAGGACAATACGCGCCATGTCCGATTTATAAAAGGCTGGCAAATAACAATCCGGTCAATTATGTATTTTTGGAAAAAATTGAATTCAGCCGGTTTCAATTATTTATCCCTTCGAAATTTCAATCAGGATCCGGTGGAGAATTTATTTTGCCAAATTCGACAGCATGGCGGTTTCAATACAAACCCTACCTGTCACCAATTTATAGGCGCCTTAAAGACGGTAGTAGTAAACAATTTTTCCGCGCCGTTAACAAAGGGACGGAATTGTCAAAATGATCACTGCGAGTCTTTAGGGAACTTTCGAGAGTTGATCAATGAAAATTCTCCAGCGAGTGATGATTTCAATAACGACGAAATAAGCGAAGTGAGTATGGAGTACAAATCTTTAATTACGCAAAGGAATCAGGCAACGGCTTATGTGGCCGGTTATTTTTTGAAAAAAACACTTGTCCCTGATTGCAATACATGTCGTCAGCATTTATATTCTTCAGATGTAACTGAAAAACATTTATTCATTTCACTTAAAGAATACTCAAATGAGCCACATCTGCAGTACCCAAGTGATCATTTAATCAAAATGATCGATTCTATACATGATAGATTGTATGAATTTCTGGAGAAGTATGGTCATCTGCAGCAATTAGAAACAGTGTTTAAAAGAACTAATGGTGAATTCTTGGATTCCTTAAAGTTTTGTTCGGAACATAATATAGACTCTGAATTTATAAATAAATGTATTCGGCTAACCATTTTTAAATACTGTAAGGATAAGAAAGCAGAATGCAAGCAAGAATACAACACTAAGAAAAAAAAGAACCAATAGAAATTTTAGGTACACTGTGAATAATAGTAGGTATACAGGGTAATTCAAATTCGACCCCCACCATTAGGATCTCAGAAACCATAAGAGATACAGAAATGGTTAAATGGGGGCAAAGTTGCGTATCTTAGAGCTCATCATTTTTCAACTAAGTGTTTGGATCTAGCCGTTTTAGTTTTTAAAATATGGCTGAAAAACAAAAAAATTACTTTCATGAACTTCTTTATTTTTCGTGAATCTGAAAAAAACATTCTTAAGGCAACTTTTTATGAAAAATGTCATGACACAACTAGAAATTTTCTGCGACGTTTCGTTTTCGTGAAACTATCATCAGGTTTATTTTTTCTTATGAAGGCCATATTTGATTTTCACATAAAAAAATAGGATAATTAATTCTGATTTCAATGATATGTCACAAATGTCACAAACAATGTATTTCATTTAAAAAAACATTGAATTATTCAAAAAAAAAACCTGATGATAGTTTCACGAAAACGAAACGTCGCAGAAAATTTCTAGTTGTGTCATGACATTTTTCATAAAAAGTTGCCTTAAGAATGTTTTTTTCAGATTCACGAAAAATAAAGAAGTTCATGAAAGTAATTTTTTTGTTTTTCAGCCATATTTTAAAAACTAAAACGGCTAGATCCAAACACTTAGTTGAAAAATGATGAGCTCTAAGATACGCAACTTTGCCCCCATTTAACCATTTCTGTATCTCTTATGGTTTCTGAGATCCTAATGGTGGGGGTCGAATTTGAATTACCCTGTATACCTACTATTATTCACAGTGTACCTAAAATTTCTATTGGTTCTTTTTTTTCTTAGTGTTGTATTCTTGCTTGCATTCTGCTTTCTTATCCTTACAGTATTTAAAAATGGTTAGCCGAATACATTTATTTATAAATTCAGAGTCTATATTATGTTCCGAACAAAACTTTAAGGAATCCAAGAATTCACCATTAGTTCTTTTAAACACTGTTTCNTGCCCGGTAAGCGCCTGCGTGGTATAGTGATCTACTTCACCAATTTTTCGACTGACCCATGCTTCCAAATATGGTATCATAACCTTTGTCCACCCGGCATATTCCACCCATCTATCGCGCCATACTTCCATCGTCCTTCGTCTGCTTTCCACCTTCGACTCCCTTCCCTTCTCATATATTCCACTCCTTTCCTCAACCAGCAGGTCTATCGGTGGCATACCTGCCACCACCTCGATTCCCACCGCTGGGACTGTTCTGTACGCCGCCGTAATGCCAATGCAGAGTCTTCTGTTGACTCTCTGCAGCAGTTTTCGGTAATGCATGAACTTTAGGGCTTTTCTCCACACTGGCGCGGCATACAAGATAACCGATATCGCTGCGCTTGCTATCAGTTTCCTTTTATTTGCACGTGGGCCTCCGATATTTGGCA
The DNA here is from genome assembly GCF_000648695.1 of Onthophagus taurus. NCBI lineage: Eukaryota > Metazoa > Arthropoda > Insecta > Coleoptera > Scarabaeidae > Onthophagus > Onthophagus taurus. The sequence continues at coordinate 16,209 of NW_019281044.1, forward strand.
TCAGCTTTACGAGTATATTAGTCATTATGGATGCCTTTTTAGCTATTTCTACCACATGACTTGTCATCGTCATGTCCTTGTCCAGGTACACGCCCAGGTATTTCACCTTTGCTGAGCTTAGCACCATTGAGCCATTTATGTTGATACTCAGTTCTTTAATCCTTCTTCTGCCCTGCAACAGTACCACCTCCGTCTTAGCTTCGGCGACCTTCAGTTCCATTTCCCTCAGCTTCCTTACAACACACTGTACAGCCCACGTTGCTCTATCCTCCAACTGCTCCCTGTCTCTACCGGTCACCACAATTGCCAAATCGTCCGCGTAAGCCACCAAATGCACGCCACCCTCTGTTTTAATGGTTAATATATCGTTGTAAAATATGTTCCACAATGTTGGGCCGAGAATGGAGCCCTGTGGTACTCCACTTGTAATTTCCACCTCTCTTCCGTTGGGCAGCATAATGCTACGATTAGATAGGTAGGCCTTTATAATTCGTATCAAATACTGTGCAACTCCTCCTTTTTGTAACGCATTCACCAGACCACGCCACGGTGCCGAGTTAAAGGCGTTCTCTATGTCTAATAGTATTAGCACGCAACTGTCCCTATGAGTATAGCTTTTTTCCTTTATTTTATCCACAATTCCCTGCACCCTTTGTATTGCATGAAGCGTAGATCTCCCCTTTCTAAACCCATATTGATCCCTATGGAGGGGGCCTTTTTCTTCTATCTCCACGTGCAGTCTCTCCCTAATGATTATCTCCATCAGTTTCCCCATGGTGTTACACATACATATAGGTCTATACGTGGTTTCATGTAATTCATCTTTTTTGGGTTTCTCTATCAACGCAAGTTTCGCCACTTTCCACGCTTTAGGGAACTCTCCAGCCTTTAAGCACCCGTTGTACATTTCTGCAAACGCCTCTTGATTACCTTCAACTGTGGCCAGCAGNAGAGATAAATCCAATGATATTAAACGCATTCGAAAATTGTATGATGAGGGCCGTTTTGATTTTATCAACTCCAATTTCAATTCCGTAACAAAAGAATTTATTAATTCACAATTACGGAATGTCAATCGATCACCACCTGGCAGAAGATGGACACCGAACGACAAAGCTTTTGCTTTATCAATTTATAAACGGAGCCCTCGACTATACAAATATTTACAAGTATAAAATAACTTAATCAATGATTATTTAATTTAATTGTTGGGATAGAATATATTTTGTCTTCTCATTTACAGGTATATTTCCAACTACCCGCCCTGAGAACTTTAAAATGTGTATTGTCTGGTATAAAGTTTAATGTCGGATTAAATAATACTGTCATGAACTATCTAAAGCGTGAAGTAAGTACAATGGATGAAACTGATAAGTACTGTACTTTGATTTTTGATGAAATTCAGCTAAGTACTGCTCTACATTACGAAGCACACGAGCAGCGAATTTCAGGGTTCGAGGATCTAGGTACTCAAGGCACAACGAATAAATTAGCTAATCACGCGCTAGTGTTCATGATTAGGGGTATACACCGAAACTATAAACAAGTTCTTGCCTATTACTTCGTACAAAACACAGTTGCAGCTACCTCATTAAAAAACTTAATTTTGGAAACTATTCATAGCTTACAAACCATTGGTTTAAAAGTGATAGCAACTGTTTGTGACCAAGGGCCTACAAATGTTGCCGCTTTAACATCTCTATGTGGTGAAAACGTCTTTTTTTTTAAATTGAATGGACAGCGAATATGTATTATTTATGACGTTCCTCATCTTTTAAAAAACACGCGTAACGCGTTACTTCGTTATAATATAGAATTTGAGGAAAAAAAGTACGCAAAATTTCAACATATTCAAGCTGCGTTCAATTTTGACCAACAGTACAGGACCTACAAACAGTTACCAAAGCTAAAATCTGAATATTTTAATTTTAACAATAGTTTTGTAAAGATGAAGGTCAAGGTAGCTGCAGCACAAATGAGCCATACAGTCGCAGCGTGTATTGAAAGTTTTCATGTCTGTGGTAAATTACCTGCAGAAGCTTTAAACACCGCACAATTTGTTGAATGCATAGACACACTGTTTGACTCACTGAATGGATCCGCTCGGTATCCACAGAACGGTAAAGAATTTCGGTGCGCACTGTCTGAAAATACACGACACTTAACATTTTGGTCGGATATTTTACCGAAAATACATAATTGGAAAATGATTTGTCCGAATAGTGGTAAGGACAATACGCGCCATGTCCGATTTATAAAAGGCTGGCAAATAACAATCCGGTCAATTATGTATTTTTGGAAAAAATTGAATTCAGCCGGTTTCAATTATTTATCCCTTCGAAATTTCAATCAGGATCCGGTGGAGAATTTATTTTGCCAAATTCGACAGCATGGCGGTTTCAATACAAACCCTACCTGTCACCAATTTATAGGCGCCTTAAAGACGGTAGTAGTAAACAATTTTTCCGCGCCGTTAACAAAGGGACGGAATTGTCAAAATGATCACTGCGAGTCTTTAGGGAACTTTCGAGAGTTGATCAATGAAAATTCTCCAGCGAGTGATGATTTCAATAACGACGAAATAAGCGAAGTGAGTATGGAGTACAAATCTTTAATTACGCAAAGGAATCAGGCAACGGCTTATGTGGCCGGTTATTTTTTGAAAAAAACACTTGTCCCTGATTGCAATACATGTCGTCAGCATTTATATTCTTCAGATGTAACTGAAAAACATTTATTCATTTCACTTAAAGAATACTCAAATGAGCCACATCTGCAGTACCCAAGTGATCATTTAATCAAAATGATCGATTCTATACATGATAGATTGTATGAATTTCTGGAGAAGTATGGTCATCTGCAGCAATTAGAAACAGTGTTTAAAAGAACTAATGGTGAATTCTTGGATTCCTTAAAGTTTTGTTCGGAACATAATATAGACTCTGAATTTATAAATAAATGTATTCGGCTAACCATTTTTAAATACTGTAAGGATAAGAAAGCAGAATGCAAGCAAGAATACAACACTAAGAAAAAAAAGAACCAATAGAAATTTTAGGTACACTGTGAATAATAGTAGGTATACAGGGTAATTCAAATTCGACCCCCACCATTAGGATCTCAGAAACCATAAGAGATACAGAAATGGTTAAATGGGGGCAAAGTTGCGTATCTTAGAGCTCATCATTTTTCAACTAAGTGTTTGGATCTAGCCGTTTTAGTTTTTAAAATATGGCTGAAAAACAAAAAAATTACTTTCATGAACTTCTTTATTTTTCGTGAATCTGAAAAAAACATTCTTAAGGCAACTTTTTATGAAAAATGTCATGACACAACTAGAAATTTTCTGCGACGTTTCGTTTTCGTGAAACTATCATCAGGTTTATTTTTTCTTATGAAGGCCATATTTGATTTTCACATAAAAAAATAGGATAATTAATTCTGATTTCAATGATATGTCACAAATGTCACAAACAATGTATTTCATTTAAAAAAACATTGAATTATTCAAAAAAAAAACCTGATGATAGTTTCACGAAAACGAAACGTCGCAGAAAATTTCTAGTTGTGTCATGACATTTTTCATAAAAAGTTGCCTTAAGAATGTTTTTTTCAGATTCACGAAAAATAAAGAAGTTCATGAAAGTAATTTTTTTGTTTTTCAGCCATATTTTAAAAACTAAAACGGCTAGATCCAAACACTTAGTTGAAAAATGATGAGCTCTAAGATACGCAACTTTGCCCCCATTTAACCATTTCTGTATCTCTTATGGTTTCTGAGATCCCAATGGTGGGGGTCGAATTTGAATTACCCTGTATATTTTGCAACAAGAATGTGTTTTTATTTTTTTTAAGAGTTATTTTTTGTTTATTGTTATTTTTGGAGAAATGCAGAATGCTGCATTTCGACTTTATTATGTTCCATTTATTTTTTTTTGTCTACGTAAAATAAAATCTTATTTAATACTTCAATATTTTTACTTAAAAATACCTTTGCCTTGTTAACTAATACTTTTTGTTTTAAAAAATAGTTATAATTCGAAGAGAGGAAGGACAAAAAATGGTTTGTTTACATTTTCAAATGTCATCAATTTCGCGCGTATTTGGTCCGTAAATGTGGGGATAATGAACGTCCAATCACAGACGTTTTGGCAGTCGCCCGATTTATACAATGTACTAGACACTTCTCTTTATATATGTTCTGTGTTCTCACCGGTATGCCCCACCGAAGCCACCCGAACTCGCCCGAAAACTCCGCGAAATTTATAGGTTAATATTAATTAACCCAATTAATCCACCGATATCAACCGCGGGGGTTATTGATTTTAAGCTGTATATGTCTTTCCTACCTTTAGTCCAAAGGTTTCCTTTAGTTAAAGGAAGAAAACAGCGTCCAATCCGTTCTTAAAATGGTCACCACAATGTAAATAGAAGAAGCAGCAGATGTCAATTTCCTTCGCTAATTAGCGTCTAGAAAAGCACTTATAACTAATCACTTATCACTAAAAACTTAAAAACTAATCGGTCTCTACCCGTATATGCCTAAGTAAAGGTCTCTTTTAATCAAAAAACCTCGCTATCACCCTCTCCGTGTACGGAGCTCATATAAAACACAACCGTCTCAGACGAATCGTCGACCGCGACTCTCAACCCAACCCAACCCAACCCAACCGTTTTAGCCGCCGGAATGTGTCTGACGTTCTCATACCAAAAAAAAAAGAAAAACCAACACAAGCATTACTTTTTGAAATACATGTTATGCATTACGTACCGAGTCGTGGGGAGACGCACCGTCTCCCCCGCTTCCCCTCTTGGTCACCTCACGCTCCCTCTACCTAACCGTTGCGCTCTTCCTCATCTTGCCGAGCATGGAGGTCACCGGTTCCGGCTCTGTTCTGTTTCTCTTCGTACCTCCATCTCTCTTTCTCTTTCTCTCTCTCTCTCCAACTTCTCCTTCTTCTTAATTATAAACTTAACCATCGTTGACACCGCCCTCCACTTATCAGCGGATTGCAGCATTGTCTGCACCACATTTTCTTTGCTCAATACAACTCCACATTCATCTTCGCTTTTAGTTCTCTCCATTTGATGTTCCTTGCATTTAAACATTGTATGTTCGGGACTATCCGGTTCATTACAAAACCAACAAGCGTCATTTTCAGCTTTTTTAATTTTCACCAGATAATTTCCGAAGACACCGTGGCCCGTTAAAAGCTGCGTCAGATAGAAGTCGGGTTCTCCCCATCGTCTCTGCAGCCAGGTCTCGATGTCAGGTATGAGTTCCCTAGTCCAAGCCTTGTGTTTCTCCCATCTTTCCTTCCATTCTGTTAATGCTCTTTTACCGTTATCTTCTCTTTCTACCTTCTCCCTTCCAAAATTCCTTGCTCTTTCCTCCACCGAAATGTCCAAGGGTGTCATTCCCGCTATAACTTCTATTCCCTTAGTCGAAACCGTCCTGTATGCTGACGTAACTCCTATCGCCAATCTTCTATTAACCCTCGTTAGCATATCTTTGTATTTTGCGTATTTCAGGGCTCTCTGCCAGGTCTGTGCAGCATAAAGCACAACAGATCTCGCGGCTGTTGCCAGTAATCTTCTTTTCTTGGATGTTGGGCCTCCTATATTAGGCATTATACGCATTAAGAGATTTGACATATAGATTGCTTTATTTGTTACTTCGATAACGTGTTTTGTCATAGACATGTCTTTGTCAAGGTGGACTCCCAAGTACCTTACCATTGCTGAGCTTGTAGCTTGTACTACTTGCTCGTTTAGAGTCAAGGTCAAGGTTAATTCTCTTATTTTTTTCCGACCCTGAAGTAAGACCATCTCCGTTTTATGTGTGGCTACTTTTAATCCCATCTCCTCTAGCTTTCTGGTAATCGTCTCTACTGTGTACTTTGATTTTTCTTCTAAATCCACTCTGTCCCTTCCTTTCACCACCAACGCCAGATCATCGGCGTACGCTATCAGCTCCGCTCCTTGCTCTAAATTTATTCTCAAGATTCTGTCATAAAAAATATTTCACAACAGTGGACCCATTAAGGATCCCTGGGGTACTCCGCTCGTGACCTCATACATTTTCTCATTTGGAGCTATAATGCTCCTATTAGATAGGTACGACTTCACCATATTAATTAGGTACTCGCTTACGTTCCCCTCCACCAAGGACTGTACTATATGTTTCCACGGTACCGAGTTAAACGCGTTCTCGATATCCAGCAACACCAAGACACATACCTCTCTATTCTTTAGAGCTTTTCTTTTAATTCTATCTACTACATCTTGCACCTTTTGGATCGCATTTATCGTCGATTTCCCTTTTCTATATCCGAACTGATTTTCATGAAGTAACTTCTTTTCCTCCACTTCTCTTTGCAGTCTTTCTCTTAAGAGAGCCTCAAAAAGCTTGCCAGTAGTATCGGCCAAGCAGATCGGATATGATATCTCCTTTCCCTCCCTTTTTGGCTTCTCAATCAGAACCAGTTTATTTGTTTTCCAGATATCCGGGAATTTACTATACCTTAAGCAGCTGTTAAATACCGCCAGATAGTCGTCAGGATATTTATTCGTTAGAATATTTGTAATTTCTGGAAATATTCCATCTGGTCCGGGTGCTTTTCTGTTATGCAGTCTTGTCGAAGCGATTTTAAGTTCGTCCTTGGTAAAGTACTCGATATCTTCGGCCGCAATCGTTTGAAAACCCCACGCAATCCTCCCGTGTTTTGGAAAAAGCTTCTCTACTTGTTTTTCTACTTCCTCTTTTTTAATTTCTACTCTGCTTTTTAATTTCAGTCTCTTCATAACTATTTTATACGCCTTTCCCCATACGTCGTCATTTAGCTCCTCGCAGATATTCCTCCATTTCGTCTCCTTGCTCCTTCTTATTGCCACTCTCAGTTCCTTCTTTACATCCTTGTACCTGTGCTTGATATCTTCAATTTGTTGCTGGGTTAGTTGTGTCGTTTTTCTATTCGTTCTAGTCAGCTCTCTTCTTCTCTTTATACACGCTCTTCTCAAATCCTCTATTTCCTGGTTCCACCAGTACACTGGTACTCGGTCATTTGTCCTCGGTCTTGTCTTGCGAAGGTGTATCTCACATACCCGATTTACGTTTTTTATTAAAAGCTCTGGAGTCATTTCCTCCCCTCTACAAAACAACTCAGAACTATCTTACTAGCGAGGCTGCAGACATGTACCACCTTCCCCTATCTTGAATAGTGCCTTCACTTCTTAAACCTCTGTACTGGAAACATATCGTTCTGTGATCACTTAGATTTTCGTTGTCCACCTCCACTCTCCAGTTTTCTATTTGTTGACCTATGCGGGTCGAAGCTGCCGTAAAGTCCACTATAGACTCTCCCGCACTACTCGAGAATGTTGCGACATTGCCCACATTCACTACTACCAAATCATTTGCAGCCAACCACTCCTCCAACATTTTTCCTCTCTTATCCGATGAGGTACACCCCATTTGTACGGACTTAGCGTTCAGATCCCCTCCGATAATAATATTCTTTATTGACTGTCTAATCGATTTCTGCATTTCAAAGAGAAAATCCTCAAATTCCTCCATCGGCCTATTTGGTGAAAAATAACACGAAAAAACTCGCACAGACTCCAATTCCACACTCACGAAGCCACACCCAACGGAATACCCAAGCACAGATAATTTTTTGTATACATTCACAAAAGCATCACACCTAGCATCCACAAAGTGTTTACCTACCACCCTCACATTAGGTTCACAGCCCATCAGCACATCCACCCGTTTTTCCTGAACATACTTTTCCATTATGTCGTGTGCTGCTCTAGATCTGTTAAGATTCAGCTGCACGAATTCTATCACCGCTTTTTCCAACCCTCTACTACCATTTATTTGTATAATTCTCTTTACGCTATTATCACAGTTCTTATCACAGTTCTTATCACAGTTCTTATCACAGTTCTTATCACAATTCTTATCACAGTTCTTATTACTTATCTTATCACAGTTCCTATCACAGTCTCTAGTCGCCATTAACTTATGAAGATCCCTACGTGCCATTTACTTTGCGGTCCGCCTTTCTGACTAAGGAGAGTGCTGCCATAAATGCTTTGCATCTCCCTGTCCCCGCCTTATGACCATCTACCTTGCATAGCGGACATGCTTCCTTATTTTTACACACCCCCTGGTCGTGATTCTCCTTTCCACATTTAAAACACAGCTTGGACCTATCAATATCCTCCTTACAGTCCTTAGCCGTATGCCCATATCCCCAGCAACGGAAACATCTCTCGAGTTTAATTCTTCTCTCGATGTAACATCTTGTGAGCCCAATTTTTATAGGACCCCCTCTCATCAGTGTCTCTGCCTGCTTTGTATCCATGGTTACTGTTATGGCCTGCGTATCGTTTCTCATAGGCCTCAGTTCGCTGGTCTGCATGTCCATATTTTTCACTCCTAGAGCAGCTTCTATGGCCTCCCTAACCTCCCACTTCTCCATACTCGCATCCATACCTCTAATATGCAGAGTGTCCGTTGGTTCCCCAAGCCTTCTTACTTCCATCTTTTTTCCTGGCATCGTTTGTATAACCTCTTGTGCCTTTTTAATCACCTCCCGATCACTATCTGTGGTAATGAGTACTTTACCATCTTTGGTGCTACGTATGCTCTTAATCGCATTTTTTACTTCTTTTTCTCCTCCTAGTAGCTCCCTAATTTGTTTGACGGAGTCCTTAAATGTCCCCTCACCTTTTTCCACCACCAGGGCGTACGTATTCCGTCTGTTTTGTTCCTTATTGGTCTGACTTAAACTGTTCGGTACGTAAATATATACCTTAACACCTGATAAGTGGAAAATTTGTTCCAATATCTTTCTGTATCTGTCTATCTTTATTTTGTTCAAGTTATCCGCTTTTGTCCAATAGCGGACGAGTTTGATTCACCGAAAAAGTTTATTTCTCTTCGCGTGACGAATCCATTGGTGAGTACACGTAGGAAACGAGTTATCATCGGCGTAGCGGACCGGCCGAGGGTGGCACCGATTACCTGAGTCTGATTGCGATCTGCTGATTGGACGAAAAACAGTTCATTTAAACAGTTCCCGTGCGGTTATTATAAACATTTCGACAAAATTTTATTAGAAAGATCGCTTCAGAATAATGTATCCTACAACCGTATAATGCTCTGATGCGGAAGATACGGGACACGCTGTATTGGTTAATTGGCAGAAAATCAACGCTATCACTAAGAAACAAGTTGCTAATATACAAGCAAGTATTAAAACCAAAATGGACATACGGAATCCAACTGTGGGGTTGTACCTGCAAGACAAATGCAAGTCTGATTCAAAGATTCCAGAACAAAGTGAATGCACCCTGGTATATAAGAAACACCGACCTCCATCGTGACTTGAAAGTAGCATCGGTGTCATCAGAAATTGCATCATTCGC
>NW_019281044.1:34069-50012 GCF_000648695.1 Onthophagus taurus
TACTTTGTAGGGGTGATACAGTATTGAGGATTTAAAACAAAAAATTATTGACGTCTGCCAAAATATTGATCATCACATGTTAAGCCGTGTGAGAGAGGAAACACTGCAAAGATGGTACCACTGCCAAGAAGTTCAGGGTAATCATATCGAACAATTTATTTAATAGTTTGTTCTTAATAAATAACATATTCAATAACAACACTAAGCCAATTTGTCAACCGTTACGTATACTAGCAAAATCTTTGATAAAATTTTTTTTATCTTATCATTTCTTATATTTACTTTGATTTTTTCTTTATAAATATTTTTTGATTAAATATGATTAATTCATAAATTTAATATACTTCCACCCAACGTTTATTTTATTTCTAAAAAAAAAAGTAATTGAACTAGAAATTTTAAGTGAGTCTTAGCTCGAACGTATACCGAGCGTTAACCTACCGTCCACCATTTACCTGGTCGATTGCATTTCGACAGGTAGTCGACGAAGATACGTTGGTTTTTGCGGCGAAATTCCGCATTTTATTTAATTTTTATTCGAAAAACTAATAAATCGATATTTGATTGTGAGGTACCGTTGGATTCGTATCGTTTTCATCTTTCGGAAGATACCATAATATACTGGGTGTTCCATTAAAAAAAACGAAGTTGATCCATTTTCCGGAAAAACTAAAAGTGATAGCAAAATTTTTTGTAAGAAAATATTTGTGCTGATAAAATATAGAAACTGACGTTTTTTTGTTCATATTGATATCTCAATCTGTTCGGAAGTTAAGAAGGGGGGGGTTACTTTATGCTAGCACTGTATAACTCTTGTATAAATATCTCTTTATGTATAAATATAGTTCTCTGTGTAAATAATTCTTTGTGTAAATAAATTCTCTGTGTAAATACATACAACTTGCAAACAATGAAGATACGTACATATAATACATATATCTCTCTGTGTAAATAAATAATTACATCGAACAAACAAACAAAATCATGGTAAGGTAAGTCTATTTTCTATTTTCTTTTCAGGTATTTCTTTTAGGCAAATATTTCATTACAGTGACAAAACAAAAACAAAATCAAGACACTTCCTGCTTTCTTTTTACAAAGATGGCATCAACATATCTTTTAAATACCTCAAACCTGTCCCTTCTGGTCATAACAATTTTATAATCCACTGTATCCCATCCTGTAGTCTCCTTTTCCAATTCGTACTCAATTCTGAGATCATTATATTTTCGACACGATTCAATCATATGGAATACTGGTTCTATTTCTCTACACGTGCATAGTNTAATTTTACCTTTTACATGCTCAAGGTGCGGCAAAAATGACCAGCCCTCATCCACGATCACTCCCAAGTATTTTATATTTTTACTGTATTTTATACCATCATCACCAACCTTAATGATTGGGTTACGATGTAATTTATCCTTTAATAGAATCATTTCAGTTTTATGTTTTGCAATCGAAAGTTTATTATCTGTCAGCCAATTATTTATTTCGTTCATCGAATGATTCCCTCTCACCTCTAATTCAGTTCGACTGTTTCCTTCAACCAATACGAAAATGTCATCCGCATAAGCAACCACATTGACTCCTTCATATTCTTTATGTAATAATTCGTCCAACAAAATAGACCAGAATCAAGGGCCCAATAATGAGCCCTGCGGACACCCTCTCGTTATCGCAGTTGTTATTTTGTTTTCACCTGCGCTTATTGTAAGACTTCTATCCCTAAAATAATTATGTATCAAATTATATATTACCTTCGAAACCTTAGCTATTTCCAGTCTTTGGAGCACTGAGGGCCACCAGACATTGTCAAATGCCCCGGCCACATCTATACATATCCCTAAAACATATTTTGAATCCGTGGTATTTTTAATCTCTCTTGCCCTTAGAAGTGCATCCACCGGCTTTGTTCCCTTTCCTGCTTTAAAACCGTATTGATTTTTACTCTCCAACCCCATTTCTTTGTATTTAACCTCTATTTTATTCCATATGATACTTTCCAGCAATTTTCCCATCACAGGCAGCAACGATATTACCCTATAAGCCCTTGGATCAGACGATATTTTATTTACCTTTTTGGTAAGCAGAGCTGCTTCAGCTTGCTTCCATTTCGTAGGAAAAGTTTGAGTCTCAACACACATGTTCAATATTGTCTTGATTATGCCTGGCTTGTAATTCCAAACACTGCGCAGGTACTCAGGATAGATCCCATCGTTCCCTGGCGCCTTTCCCATTTTCATTATTTTCATTGCTACGCCTATTTCATGCATACTAATCCAGTCTCTTTCATGAAACATTTCGTGTCTTAACACATCTGCCATAATGTCATCGTTAGCACCACCTACAACCAGAGCATTTATCACAGTTTTAGCCGTTTCTTCCCAGCCCCTTGTTTCAACATCATTCATTGTAAGAGAATTATACAAATTTCTAATCTTTACTTTCTTCATACATAGCTTATAAAAACAACCCAAGGATCATCACTATTGCTCTCAACGGATCTCTGCCAGCACTGTCGCTTTACCTTAACAATCTTTTCTTTATATTGTTTTAGGCGAGCCCTGTATTCTAACTTTATTCTCGTTATTATTACCTCTTCCGCACCCTCATTTATTTTATTTCTCATTTCCTTTCTCAATCTTTTCACTATTCTTTTGTCATTCTCCAACTCTCTATTCCACCGTCTGTTTTTACTAAAACCTTGTTTGCTTCTATTTGGAAGCATAACACTCATAACATAATTCATTGACTCATTTAACATATTAACCATTTCATTTACATCTTTCATTTTGTTTAGTTCCCAAACAAATTTATTATCGAAAACCCCTCTCATTTCATCTTCCACCCTATCCCATTTTACCTTTCTTACATTACCACCTTCAGTAGTTTTATTAATATGGTTTTCTGTTTCAGGTGCAGCCCCCATATGGACCCGATAGAGAAGACTTCTATGGTCAGAGGCAGTCGTAGACAGGACCCGCCACTCAGTTATCATAGACAGCGCTGGACCGGATACCATCGTAACATCGATATTTGAGGACCCGTTTAAAGTTTCAAATGTAGGCAAGTTTCCAGGCTCATTGACTATATATAAATCTTTCGACAAAATGAACTCTTGTAATGCCTCTCATGTCTGGCAATATTGACAGTAACGTCACAATCAACAACTGAATTAAAAAGCACTATAATGAAGAATATAATGCCAAAAAGTGTAATAGAATTTTTACATGCGGCCAGCAATATATCCATATCTACATGTGGATAACCCAATTACTCATAAACTTTCAAATTAAGAAGAGAGAAGATTTTTAATAAAGAGTAAATAACTAAGCGAGAATCTAAACTTAATAGAGGGATAGACACTGGTGAGGTGACTGAATTGGAAGGCAAAGAATAAAACTTTTTTTTTAAACAGTGTATTTATTTACGTTTTAGCTCTATATAATATATACATTTCAAGTAAAATAAAATATGTACAAGTAGCTAGATGGTTATTGAAGATTTTCGCAGTTCCTATACTTCGGCATTTACCTGGGGTTTTTAACTTTCCTTCTTGTCCTTGAGGAGGATGGTGGTGTGTCTGTAGCTCGTGTATTGTTGTCGCAAAAAATAAAACAGTCATTATAACAATTTATTATAACAGTATGTGATGTGTCAGTCTGTGTGTGGTTGTGAGGTTTGTGTTGTGTTTATTTGTAGTTCTTAGGTGGGAAGTGTAGGAGTAGTTTTTCACTGATCGGTTGAAAAATTTGGTTGTGTTTTTGATTTCGGATTGGATTGTGGGTATGTTAACGGTCTCGTGAAGGGTCTTTATGGGTGTTCTCACATTTGGGTATAGTGCCAGTGGGAGTGCTTTGGATGGCTTGGAGCTTGTTGTAATTTGTTTTGCAGGCATTACTAAAGATTGGACAGGCGTAGAGGAGGAATTGGGAAGCAGTTTTTGAGTTAATCTCTATTGATGAGAAGGTTAATTATTTTAATGAGACACTATTAGCTTTGTTTGACGTCTATGCCCCTACTGTCACTCGGGTTGTAAAAAAAACTCTTTACCTTGTATAACCTGGAATATTAAAAAAATGATAAAAGTAAAAAATGCTGCGTTTAAGAATTATAAACGAACACGTGAACAAGCACACTTTGTTTATTACAAGAATCTTCGCAACTTGGCTACGAATGCCATCCGTACTGAGCAACGTGTTTTTTTAACAAAACTGTAACACAAGTGACTCTCGTAACTTATGGAAGCGCTTAAAAAGATACAATGTTGTTAATTCATCTTCTGCTGTTTTTCCGGGTAGCTTGCCAGGATCCTGAAACGGTCAATAAATTTCTTGTTGATTCTGCTCAAAATGTTCTGGTTCCTCTTAATCAGGATTTGTTGAGTTATTATCGTGACAGTAGGATGCGTAGTGTGAATGGTGACTTGACGTTTGATCCTGTCTCAGCTAATAAAATTGAGAATTTGTTATCATCCTTAAAATCAGGTGGTATTGGTTCTGATGGGATTTATTTGGATATGATAAGGTTGTGCTGTCGTAATCAGTTATTCATACAGAGCGCACGTCTTTCGCGTACGCTCTACGATAAATTGAATTACGGTGAAAATCTGTTCGATTTTGGTTTTTTGATAGATCGGTGTGTGGCAGTGTGTAATAGACAAATTAGTGTAGTTTTCGCGAGTTTTGCACGATTAATTAAGTAGTTATTAAGGTTTTAGTGGATAAGTTCTGTGTGTGGTGGCGTTAAAGGCGATTATCGCTTGCGATCGTCGAGTCGCTGTGTGACGAAAAACGTCACTGTTAGACGGAGAGGGACCGTTATTTGTGTGTGGCGTGTTTTCCGTTCGTGACGTCAGTTAAATTTGGATAATATACAGGGTGAGTCACTAAACAGTATTAATACGGGGTGGCCCGCGCGCATAAAAATTTTAAGTGTAAGGGAAAAGTAAGGGACGGATAAGTGTTGAGCCGTCAATCCTTCGGGAAGAACTTTGGGAAATAGTGCGTATCTCGGGAAGTAGTATAGAAACGCCGATTCTAGACCGGAAATTGCACCTCCGCACCTCCGTGACGTCATCAATCCAATGTAAAAGGATAGGGAAGGGTACCAACCTAAGGCGGAGGTGAAAAAAAAAATAGGTTGGTATTGGAAAAGTAACTAGATCTGGTGAATTTTTTAAAAAGTAACGCGCCACCTAGTGGCTGGTAGTGGAACTAAACCATTACCAACCAGGTAGACGGTTACCTTTTTTAAAAAAGTAACGCGCCACCTAGTGGTTGGTAGTGGAACTAAACCACTACCAACCAGGTTGACTGTTACTNATTAGCGAGGTCCCCTGTTGTGTCCCGCGCTCCGGATGGGACCAGAAAGGTAACTGGCGAGTCCAGTGGTGCAACCGGTGGTGAAATGGAAAAAAGTGTGGTCGAGAAGGTCAAAGAAATGGAAAAGAAGGAACAACAGCAGCAAAGGAAGAAGGAAGGCGAGATGAAGAAGAAGAAGGAAGTTGAACGGAAGAAGGAAGAGGATGGGAAAAAGCGGGCCGAAGAGGCGAGGCAGTCCGTAGAGAGGGTGCTAGAGGAGGAGACCATACATCGCGGCGGCGACCTGATGGACTGGCCCATGGATTCTGCGTCAGTCGTGAGTTCGAGGGCGTCGGAGGTAGCCACTCGACGACCGGGGACGAGAGGGAGTCGACATCTAAAAAAAAGGTAGGAGCGGAGTGACCGTGTTCGTGGGTGCGGGTAAAGGAAATCGTACGGGCCCGGTTGACCTGGAGCAAGAAAAAATCGAGGTGGTGAAACGCGAGCGATCTGCTCTTCAGCAGTACTTACTGTTATCGGCGTCCAAAGTCAGTAAGGACGCGTCCGCTGTAATATTGCCCTCTTGGAATGTCCTTGAGGATGAAAGTTAAGTACTTGCGGTTAATAAAAAACGTGCCAGCGGGGGGTGCGGGAAATTACCGTTTCCTACGTGGGTGTTGCTGCTGGTGCGACGGCAGCGGCTGGTGGTGCTGGCCGAGTTTCGGGCGGTGTTGCTCTTGGGTCGAGTGCGCGGGTTCGCGTTGATGTGCGGGCAACTGCAACCGAGAAAGAGAGGAAGATTTTAATAAAGCCGGTCGGGGGGTCTGATGTGCCCAGCAGCGCGGTCGTCCAGGAGGAAATTACCAAAATCCAAAATCCTGCGGAACGAGTTAAAGAATGTGAATGTTATGGGGAGGAGAATAACGAAAAACCCAGGTATCTAGGCTAGCTTCAGAGTAGAGAGGCCACGGGACCTGTATAATGTGACGCGAAAGACGAACTGGCGCGGTGCAAGTTATGCTCGATCAGGGGATGGCCGAGCGATCACCCCACCACTTCTAACAGGTGCCCGGAGTTCGAAAGCCAGATCCGATTCCGTCGTGATAAGACTGCCTACGTTCAATCTTAAAGTGTTGCAACTGAATTGTCTGAGGTCGCGGGCGGTGAGGTGGAGAGGGTGGCGTTTGAGTAGCACATAGACGTTCTGCTAATTCAAGAACCATATCACGTCAAAAACGTGGTGTGGGAAACTAGGGGGCTGGGGAGAGTTATCAAGTGTGAGGGCGTCGGGTGTGGGGCGTGAGTCGCGGTGCTTTATGACAGTCTCACCGTCAATGTGGTGTCGTTGCTTACGGATAAGAACTGTGTAGTAGTGTTGTGCGAGTCGGGTAGTGTGCGGGTGGTGTTAGTGTCCTTGTTATGTCAGTACTCGGAAAGTATTGACATGTACCTAGGTAAACTGGACGCGATTTTCGGGGTACGAATTGGTGATCGGTGTGAACGCGAGAGCGCCGATGTGGTTTGATCGCGTATTGGACGATAACGGGGAGAAAGTGTCGGACTTCATCCTCGCGAGTGACCTCGTCGTGGCGAATAGACGCAGCGAGTTGGCGACCTTTGCGACGCATAGAATTAAAATTTAATAATTAAATAAATAAATAATTAAATAATCAAAAATAAAAAAAAATAGATATATATTGTTAGCAATTAGGCGTTTTAATTTAAAGATTGTTAAGAATTGTTATTTAATTTGATCTTTTTATGAAACAGACTGTACCCGCTCATTCTGTTTATGTCTAGAGGGAATGAGCGTGTACCTGGTATTTGTTTACTTAAGGCCCCTCGACACCTGAACCGCTATCAGTTTCCGAAAAGATACATTCTTGGTTCGGACCCCGTGTCAATTGCTGTACTAATTGCGTCTTGCGTAATAAAGTGTTTTTAATACGAGTGTCATTGTTTTTGAGTGCGCCCTACTTTATATTATCGTTATTAAAAATTTTGAAAAATTACCTAACAATATATAAAATAAAAACACAAGAATATTAATTTATTAGTTATTGCTTATTAGTTTTTGGAGTATTTTTAAAACCGTTGCTTAGTTTAATAATTTTTATTGAATATATTTAGTTGCTTTAAAATCAACGCTTATGGGAGGGAAAAGGGAGGTTGAGAAAGTCGTTGGTAAATTGTATTTTTCAATCAATTTATTAGATTAAACTTTTACTGAATGAATTTTGTTCCTAGTAAATATATAGTGTTACGGGGGATGGATTGCGCCGAAGAAGAAACAACAGTTGTTGAATAAAACGAAATAATTTATTTACAAAAATATGTACAAAAAAAAACCCTCAAAGGTTTTTTTAAGACGAAAGGAGTCGTCTTCGAATTGGCGGTTGAAGTGCTGGCTTGTTGTCGCTGTTATCGTTGTCGCTGTTGTTGTCGCTTCGGAGTTCGGTTGGAATTGACCGCTGATGGAAACCCGGCCGCCTTAAATAGGCGCCCTTGGGTAAAACTCTATCAACCGGGCGTTGTGGTTGGTTGGCGACCGTCCGATCCGTAGGTAGGGTTGACGACCAATGGCCAAGCAGATCGAACGGCGCTCAATTCGTACTTGGTGATAATAGGTGTAGTACCTTTTGGTGGAGCACTTTAAGATTTAATTTTCATTAATTTTTCTTTAAATTATATATAGTTGATATTATATATAAAACATTGATATTTTAAATCAGCCATTAATATTTCAAACTTCTGTTAAAAGCCTGGGTGTGGTGCAGCAAAGAGCAGCTGTCTTTTTCTGGTCATGTGGGTATGCTTTGTGGTAGGGCATTTGGATCGTTGAAAGCGCTTTATGGTAACAAGAATATTCTTTCTTGTGAATTGAAGCGCGTTTTGTGTGATTCACTAGTTCTTTCCCATTTTAATTATTGTAGTGCTGTATTTAGTCCGTGTTTATCGTAATACAGTGCTCGTAGGGTGCAAGTAGTTCAAAACTCTTGCTTACCTTTTATTTATGGTATCGGGCGTAGAGAACATATTTCGGATAAGCTATTGCTCTGTAGGTGGCTGAAAATGGGACAGAGTTGCACTACTCACTAACTGTGTCTGGTCTATTCAGTGATATTTTATTGGAAGCCTCCTTATTTGGTTAATAAAATAAAGTTCAGGACTGATGTTCACCACCTTAATTTGAGGCATCGTTCCTGTGTTACCATTCCTAGGCAAATCAACCAAATTTAAGGGGGTAGAACACTGTAACGGACTAAAAAAATATAGTTTCTTGTGGATTTTGTTAAAGAAAAACAACTTATATAACAGATATCTGTTATATTACATATGAAGAGTGATTGTCGAAGAGTGCAAAAATAAAAAAAACAC
This sequence comes from Onthophagus taurus, assembly GCF_000648695.1. NCBI lineage: Eukaryota > Metazoa > Arthropoda > Insecta > Coleoptera > Scarabaeidae > Onthophagus > Onthophagus taurus. Next base: position 42,754 of record NW_019281044.1, read on the forward strand.
TTATAATCTTCGATATACAATATACAATACTTCAAAATGGATGTCTTCAGAAAAAATCATGGCGTTCTTGGTTGACAGCAAATTGGTCGACTGATTCATGTAAAACCGAAAAGCCAAGAAAGATTTAACGGCAAATATAATTACCTATAACTGTACGTGGGGAAATTTAAAAATTTTTTAAAATAAAGAAATTATTGGCAAATTAAGTATTGTAGAAAATTTTGCAAATTTCGCTATACAAAAAAAATAAGTATAGATCTGTTTGATCAAATAAAAAATGGCTACGTACAGTTGAAGATAAACGGTTTTTCTACAAAATGAAACTTTGTTCATATCAATTTAGTGGTTAGATTTTTTGATTAACTGTCAACGCGGTCGAAAAAAGATATTTAAAGAAAAACGTATTTAAAGTTTCACTTTTAAATAACGTATAATTATACGTTGTTTACAATGAAAAATGGATTCACTTATTGTTATTCAGCAATCTCTGGACCATATAGAAGTGCCTCAACGTCCATAATTATATTTTGACCGTCATAACAGTCACGAATACGACCTTCATGGGTATTTCGACGCGCCTGTTGTTCGGCTTTCTTCACGCGCTCTTTATCAATTTCAGATTTGTAGCAATTTTGACAATTGTTGCGCCGCTAAACGATGATTTTGGAGCAAACTTCCAAATAATATCATTTAAGCTTTCATTATTGTTCTGATGAAAAGCACCTAAACACCTGATTAAAAGGTCATCTCTACTCAGATCTTCATATATTTGGCTGGATGGCTGCTGCAACTTCAGCGGACATCGCAGGCTTATATTTATAATTATTTAAATTTCCTGCTGTGTTAGCCTTCTGCTACGAACACCACGACTCCGCGCCGATTGGACAATTATCATGTTGAGGTTTTTCGTCGGTAGAGCATTTGTGTAAGATAGTTGCCCAAATACTTTTCTTCATATTTTCTACAAAATTTGCATTTCTGCGTATTGCTAAACCATGATATGTCGTCAGCTCTTTTATAAGGTTTGCTGTTAGTTTACCTCCTAAGCACTTTGCAGATTTTTTGCATTTTCGTAATCTTGTCCCTATACGTTTTGTACGTGATTTACGCATTCCTTTTTTACAATATCTGGTGAAATCTGTTTAACTATTTCGGCATAGGTTTTTGTATATAATTTATATATTTCTTTTTATGCAATTCTTCAGCTCTTGAAAAAATTTCTATCATTGCATCGGGTTCCATTTTTCCTGCGGAGCCAGTGTGATTAATGTCACATTCCTTCTCATGGTCTTCCAGCCAAATTTGATATTCTGATAAATGGGATTTATTTTTCCACAAAGCACATGCCTTACAGTATCTTGACTTGACGCAAATATCAAGCACTTTCTTAGAATAGTGTCCTATCACTGTTACTACGCCATGTGCCGTCGCCAGAAACAGTCAGTCCATCAGCCTTTTTGCAGCTTTGAGTGGTCAATCCTACTTCCAATTCACCAGCTTTTTTTATTGATAATTTTCTTACTACCTCTATGACATCATGAATTTGAGAAACTATGGAAGTGTAAAATGATTTGAAAACTGGACGCTTCAAATCCATAAATGCGCAAAACTTTTCTGCTCCAGCTAAACCTAGCCCAAGTAAACGCATTGCGAAAATAAATCGGCGATTTACCTCATATGCATTTCGTACTAAGGGACATGAATTTATTTCCTTAGGCACACACGTTTGACACTTTATTACAATTTTAAATCCAAGTCCTCGTTTATTACCTTCGCAAAATTGTATATCACCTCCACATTCCTTACATTTTACATGTTCGCTAATACAAGAAAAGACTGTAATAAAATTAATACGTTTATAACCAATACTTGAATTTACGGTCACGTTAGTGTCGCCATAGCTACTTAATTTTTTCGATGATGTGCTGATATTTGAAGCTTTATCCATCTGATATCGGTTTGCTGGACCTGACTTTCGTCGTTTTCTATCAGCTCTCCATGTTTGCTGCCCAATTTGGTGCCTTTTTCCTTTCTTGTCCATGATAATTCCTCACGTAACTGACAATTAACAATTTGACTTTAGTCAACAATTGTTGAACAACACCGAGACTTAGTAGATTGAGACCTTATTATAAATTATAATACAATTTAAAATTATTATATTATAATATATTTCAATATTATATAAAGATTTTAAAGATTTAAATTAAAGCTTTCTTTGATGTCGTTCTTTTTTCTTTGATGTATAATAATTGTTGGGTTAGATTGGAAAAATATTGAAAAAAAAATGTTGAAATAAAACTTACATTTTCGTATAACCTAAAAGTGTCAAAAAAGATGCTAATTTAAAAGTTCCTGGAAGCCGTGTTTATTGACATTAAGAAATGAGACTTATTTTAGATTAAAGCTCAAAGCTTTCTTTTTGAAATGATGTATAATAATTGTTGGGTTAGATTGGAAAAATATTGAAAAAAAATGTTGAAATAAAACTGAAATTTATAACATGATATATTATGTATCTTAAATTATAGCTTTATTGAAATTTCCAGGAAAATATGATTAAAACAGAAATTTCGTAGTCAACAAATTTTTATTGCAACTCAAAAAAATATATTATTTAAAACTAATTTATTTCAACCCAAAAGTTGAAATTTCTTCCTAACTTCAATATCATACGAATACTCCTCATTTAAAAAGTAATTCGGCGCAAATTGATTCTTAAAAAAGTGAGTAAAAAACTTTCCAACTTTCAAAGTCTTATCGAACCCACCCTTTAACCCACTATGCAACAAATGTTCTTGAGCCACATATCTCTTGCTACCATCTTCCAATAAAACTTTATAAAACGGTTGGGATTCGTCCAATTTAAATTGTTTGTAAGGTATTTCTCGATACTTTCTATCGCAAGTGTTATCGCAGCCATAAATCACGCATGCGTAGTTGTGTAATTTGTGCTTCATCACCATTCCAACAGCGAATTTAACGTTAATGTTTCTTTTGGGGGGCGATTTAGGAGGATTTATTGGACACAATCCATGAGGAGGAAAGCCATCGTGATATAAATAGGTTTCTGGGTGTATTTCGATGTTGTATCTCCTGTAATAAACACTAAACTCAAACCTTGCTTGTAATTTGTTTGGATGAGTTCTAAGATTTAATGCTAAAATTGAAGGTGTTAAGGAATCGTCTTGATGTGGTGATTTTGCCAAATAATTTATGAGTCGTTTGAGAACCTTAAAATTTTTTTTAATGTGTTATAAAGATGGTTGTATTGAAATACTTACTGATTCGGATTTAAAAAATGAATTTGGATTTGCAATTAATCCTCGATCTGCTAAAATGAGTTTACCCCCGTTTGAAACATCAACGTAATAAATTTTCTTTTCTGAGTTATCAAGTTGGATAAATCGCCACAAAAAATCATCTGGGTCATAAACCCATTCCAATTTGACCCCCAATCTTCGTGCAACCCCCTCGAAAATGACCATGCGAGTAATTTCGAATCCAGGTTTTAATTCAAAAATTTCTAAAGTAAATGAATTTGGATCATTTTCTTTGTCAAAAACGTTTTGGGAAATAACTTCGGTAATTGTGCCTAAAATTTGTTGGGAATCTATCAAAGAAAATTTATTCTCTTTAATGATTTTGTTTCGCCACAATTTTAAGTCATCTTCGCTCGTTTTCAGTAAAGGATGGCTTGGGTGATTAATTCTCAAAGAATTTTTAACTTTCTCTGCAATTTCATCAAATTCTTTTTGAACATTTTCCACTTTAATATTAAATTGTGGTTTGGACCATTGCATTAAAATTGCAGCACCAATTTCCAAAATGCGATCATCTTCATCTAACGAGATAAATTTCTCCCAAAGAACTCTAAAATTCTCGAGTCCCAAATAACGCAACGTTTCCAAACTATAATACTTAATCGTTAAATTCCCTGGAGTTTTTAACAGAACCACGTCGTAAGTTTTAATTTCTGATGGGTCATTTAAGATCTCTCTTAAATAATGCGCCATATACTCTGCGTTTAAACACCTCGATTTGATGATGTGGATAAATGGTGCGAAATCAGCTGGGTGTAGTACCTCTTTGTGCATGCAAAGTGAGGTTAATCTGGTTAAAATCCCATCAATTTCGAGATGTATTTTGTAAATATAGGAAACTTCGTCGAAGTAATTATCAATTTTTGGGGATCTTTCTGCTATTTCAAACCACCTCTTGTAATAATACCTCCTCCAAAGATTATTGTTTTTGAGTATAAAGTTGTGCAGAAACGAGCAAGTTGAAGAAATGTTGATTAAATCACCAAAATCCAAACAATCTTGATTAAGAACCATTTCGAGGATTTCCGCTGGGAGATTATCCAACATCTTGCAAAAATCAACCACTTTAACTAAAATAAAGCACGTGAATGTGTCAAAAAGCCACTTCGTACAAAAGAGGATGAGAGACTGATTTTAATGTGGCGAGTACCAACTGAGTTTGGTTTAAACTTCAGTGGTTCTAAAACTAATTCAAAAAAATCATTTTTACATTAAGAATATAATCAAAAATTTGTTGGGATTATTGAAGAAAATGACTTTTTAGAAAGAAATTTTATGATTATATTCTAATAAATCATTTTATAAACCATTCGTGAAGAAATGGAAAGAACACAGTTTGGGAATCGCTGGGTTATCGTGACGTTTGAAACGTGTTGCATCATGTTTCCTAGAAATGGCAAAACATGTGTTAACGAAACGGAGACGTTAAACAAAAATTATTTTCACCAAAACAGCTATGATTTGATTTAATCAATAAAATTAATTCATGATACAAAGAAACGTTTGTGCTAGCGTTGCCAACCCTACCGATTTATTAACTTAATATACCGATTTTCAAAATTTTAACAAACTATAATGAAACACATCGTACTTAAAATCAACATAATTGCAACAAAAATTGTACTTTATGGGAATACCCTACTTCTATTGCATAAAATTAATAATTATATACAAACGATACGGCAACGTTGCTCGAGCGACATTTCCATATTGTTGGTATATACTGTACTTGTCATAAGTAAACCCCCTGCCTAATTTGAAAGCGGTTCAAAATAGATATTGACGCATCTAAGAGCAAAAGTGCAAGAGAGCAATATTGTTAACAATAAAATTTGCTACAACTTTTATTATAAAAGTTTTTTTGTAAGACGCTGTGATTCCCAATTGTTACCTTTAATAACTTAAAAAAGCAACATATTCATCAAATTTTCATATTTTCGTACTTTCCTCGATATTGACGCATATAAGAGCTAAAGTGAAAGAGACCAATACTGTTAACAATAAAATTTGCTACAACTTTTGTGCTAAAAAGTTTTTTTGTAACATGCTGCGATTCCTAAGGGTTACCTTCAATCACTTGAAAAAGCAACAAATTCATCAAATTTTCATATTTTCGTATCTTCCTCGATATAGACGCATTTAAGAGCAAACATGCAACAGAGCGATATTGTTAACAATAAAATTTGCAACAATTTTTGTAAATAAAAGTTTTCTTATAACGAGCTCCGATTCCCAAGTGTTACCTATAATAACTTGAAAGAGCTACAGATTCATCAAATTTTCATATTTTCGTATCAATCTCGATATTGATGCATTTAAGAGCAAACATGCAAGAGAGCAATATTGACAATAATAAAATTTGCTACAACTTTTGTACTAAAATTTTTTTTTGTAGATTGCTGCGATTCCTAAGGGTTTCCTTTAATTGCTTGAAAACGCAACAAATTCATCAAATTTTCATATTTTCGTATCTACTTCGATATTGACGTATCTATAAGTCTTCTTAGTTCTTATAAATAAAGTTGGTATGATTTTGCAAAGACAAGATAGACGCAGATATGATAAAATATTTGGGAATGAAAGGGTAGCAGTGGCTTCTAAGTATATGTATAAAACCGCATGGGTGTTGGAAACAATCCCGAAAGATTAGGAAGATAATATCATCTTACCAATACATAATAAAGGAAGCTACTCGAACTGTGAAAATTACAGAGCTATATGCCTATCATCTACCAGTTACAAATTATACACAAAGATAATGCAAAAAAGAAGATGAACAAGCAGCATACAGAGCAAGCAAACAACGATCTATAACATCGAACTTATTTAACTATAACATCGACTTCAAACTTGTTTCTGAAGAAGGTTGCAACATGGCATCCGAAACGTCAAACATTTTTTCAAAAAACGCACGGCTTAACCCGAAAGATTTTAGTTCTAGGTCTAGTGTAAGTTCTTGTGNTTGGGATTATTGAAGAAAATGACTTTTTAGAAAGAAATTTTATGATTATATTCTAATAAATCATTTTATAAACCATTCGTGAAGAAATGGAAAGAACACAGTTTGGGAATCGCTGGGTTATCGTGACGTTTGAAACGTGTTGCATCATGTTTCCTAGAAATGGCAAAACATGTGTTAACGAAACGGAGACGTTAAACAAAAATTATTTTCACCAAAACAGCTATGATTTGATTTAATCAATAAAATTAATTCATGATACAAAGAAACGTTTGTGCCAGCGTTGCCAACCCTACCGATTTATTAACTTAATATACCGATTTTCAAAATTTTAACAAACTATAATGAAACACATCGTACTTAAAATCAACATAATTGCAACAAAAATTGTACTTTATGGGAATACCCTACTTCTATTGCATAAAATTAATAATTATATACAAACGATACGGCAACGTTGCTCGAGCGACATTTCCATATTGTTGGTATATACTGTACACTCGTGATCTATTTAAATGAAAATTAAAGAATGATGGCTAGCTCGAAGTCGGGGAAGGTCGAGTTGGTTTACTTTGAAACCCTGCGCAAGGCTAAGGGGCCGGAGTAATCAGGACGGCCAAAGCAGGTAGAGAAGGAGTAATTTAGAATTTGTCACTACGGGATTTTTAAATAGGTTTATTGTAATAGAAACCAGCTAAATATTCGATTAAATTATCGAAAATAGCATAATAAATTATTTAATGTATTATGTTTTATTAAAAAATGATTTTTGGAAAACAAATAAAAATTGTTCCTAATTTAAATCAATTTTATGATGATAACTATTAAAATATAAATACAGAAAAAATATTAAATGATAATATTATTACAGTAAAACTTAATTTAGATGATTTTCGAACAATTGATTCGATTGTATTGATTGTGCAGTTTCAATTATTTAATGTGTTTCAATTATTGTTTCTAATTTAAATCAATTT
>NW_019281045.1:0-38525 GCF_000648695.1 Onthophagus taurus
AAACAAAAGAGTTGCGACCCTATGTTTATATAAAAAAATTGTGTTATTTTAGCAAGTACTACATCCTAGTAAAGTTTCCCGATTAAAAACTGAACTACCCTGTATAGTGTTGCATATTTTTATTGAATTAAAACTACAACCAACACTAGACCGAGAACTAGAAAGTTTCGTATTTAGCCGTGCGCCTTCAGGCGCACGACTAAACCCGAATGTTTCTAGTTCTAGATCTCGTGTTAGTTCTAGTTTTGCATATAGTGTTGCATATTTTTATTGAATTAAAACTACAACCAACACTAGACCGAGAACTAGAATCATTTGGGTTTAGCCGCAGGTCTCTTAAGACGGCTAAACCCGAATGATTCTAGTTCTAGGTCTTGTGTTAGTTCTAGTGACAATACTAGTGCAAAACTCAAGTCTTCAGACGCATGGCTAAACCCGAATGTTTCTAGTTCTAGGTCTAGTGTTGGTTCTAGTTTTAATTGTTATTCACAAGAACTAGCACTAGACCTTGAACTAGAATCATTCGGGCTTAGCCATCTTTAGAGACTTGCGGCTAAACTCGAATGTTTCTAGTTCTAGATCTCGTGTAGGTTCTAGTTTTGCATATAGTGTTGCATATTTTTATTGAATTAAAACTACAACCAACACTAGACCTAGAACTAGAATCATTCGGGTTTAGCCGCACGTCTCTAAAGACGGCTAAACCCGAATGATTCTAGTTCTAGGTCTAGTGTTAGTTCTTGTGAATAACAATTAAAACTAGAACTAACACAAGACCTAGAACTAGAATCATTTGGGTTTAGCCGCACGTCTCTAAAGACGGCTAAACCCGAATGATTCTAGTTCTAGGTCTTGTGTTAGTTCTAGTGACAGTACTACTGCAAAACTCAAGTCTTCAAACGCACTGCTAACCCCGAATGTTTCTAGTTCTAGGTCTAGTGTTGGTTCTAGTTTTAATTGTTATTCACAAGAACTAGCACTAGACCTAGAACTAGAATCATTCGGGAATAGCCGTCTTTAGAGACTTGCGGCTAAACCCGAATGATTCTAGTTCTAGGTCTTGTGTAGGTTCTAGTTTTGCATATAGTGTTGCATATTTTTATTGAATTAAAACTACAACCAACACTAGACCGAGAACTATAATCATTTGGGTTTAGCCGCAGGTCTCTTAAGACGGCTAAACCCGAATGATTCTAGTTCTAGGTCTTGTGTTAGTTCTAGTTTTGCATATAGTGTTGCATATTTTTATTGAATTAAAACTACAACCAACACTAAAACGAGAATTAAAATCATTTGGGTTTAGCTGAACGTCTCTACAGTCGGTTAAACACGAACGTCTCTAGTTCTAGGTATGGTGTTAGTTCTAGTTTTAAACTTGCACTGTCACTAGAAGTAACACAAGAACTGGATCTAGAAACATTCGGATTTAGTCGCACATCTCTCAAGACGGATACACCCGAATGATTCTAGTATTAGGTCTTGTGTTACTTCTAGTGACAGTGCAAGTTTAAAATTAGAACTAACACTAGACGTAGAACTAGAAAGTTTCGGATTCAGTCGCACGTCTCCAAAGACGGCTAAACCCGAATGTTTCTAGTTTTAGGTCTAGTGTGAGTTCTAGTTTTAATTGTTAACCACAAGAACTAACACTAAACCTAGAATATAATGTAGGTAAAAGTAAAAACTTTTTGAGAAATACTAAAATGTTTAATTCAATTCAAGCAAACATTTTTAGTATTAAACATTTTAGTATTTCTCAAAAAGTTTTTACTTTTACCTACATCATATTTTATTATATTAGAGAAATATGGAGAATTTCATCCCATTTATACTAAACCTAGAACTAGAATAATTCGGGTTTAGCCGTCTTTGGAGACGTGTGGCTAAACCCAAATGATTCTAGTTCTAGGTCTAGTGTTAATTCTAGTTTTAATTCAATAAAAATATTCAACACAGTGATAGCGCTACTTAGCATTGTTACTAGAACTAACATTTGACCTAGAACGAGAAACATTCAGGTTTATCCGTTTTAAGAGACGCAGTGCTAATCGGAATGTTTCTAGGTCTAGTGTTTTCTGTAGTCTAGTATTATTTGTTATTCAGCACTAGATTATTATATATTTTTATTGAGCCATAGGGGACACCATAGTGGCCTTCTCCGTATTAATCCTTTATATCGAGGTTTTACTGTAATATCAAATTATATTCGCATGTTGCATTTTATGTGGGACAAAGTAAGTAATAATGTTTTATTATATTGCATCTTAAGTGAAATTCACTGTATAATAAAGAATAATGAATCCTTTTAATTTAGACGAGATTTTTTCGATAAAAAACTTTACGATTTAAATTTAAATTGAATTTTAAATAATGGATCATTCCATGAAAGACGATTCAAGTTCTAAGATAAAGTCGAAAGTTTTTCTTTTGTAGGAAAGCAAATGAACAATTTCTTAGATGAGAATTGGTCTGATTTTTACGACGAACTTAAACCAGCTTTACAGAAAGCGATGGAAGCCGTCGTTACAAACGTTTTTAAAGTTTATTTTGCAAAAGTTCCTGCTGATAAATTGTTTGAATAATTCAAAATGTTTTTTGTTAAAGTTTATTTTGGTTAAGTTTTCTAATACAGGTGATTTTTATGTATCAATTAAAGCAAAATAAAACAAAATTTAATACCTTGTCGAGCGTCGATTTCATTTCCATAAATAACTCCTTTTCATTTTTTGTTAAATAAGTTTCGATTAAATCACCTAGGATAAATAAAAATAGAGCGATGTTGAGAGATTTTTGGGTTGATATTGAGATAGATCAGGGATGATGTTTAAAGATGTTAAGAAGGGTGTTAATAGATGATGGGAAAAATTTTGAAGAAGGCAATAATGATAGTGCGAGATAATAAGAACGAGTTTGAATATAAGAAAACCAAGAAGAAGCTAAGTGTACCGATAAAGATAAGCAAAGAGGGAAATGGAAGGAGTTGTGCGAAAACTTGGAAACGGAGTTACAAAAAGACTGAGGGCAAGAAGGAAAGTGCAATTTGATGCCAAAATATTAAACAATCTTTAAGAGCATTAGAAAGTGGCGGAAACAAGGCTATCCTTGGCTATATTTGGATAATATACCTAAAGGGGTGTNTTCAATCTGATAATAGTGGGAAAATATATCTATCATAATCTTAATTGGACACTATAAGGTTAACAACCTTTTAAAATTATATCTAACCTATAAAAGGAGGAAATTGAAATTCATTACTTTATTAAGTGATAATTTCATTAATACAGTTTGTTACGCAACACTATTGTTAAGAGAAGGTGTTTATATCTTTCATTGACAATTTCGTGTTAGTACATGAGCAGATGTAAGTTTATAAAGTTGGTGATAATCGATACACATCGGTCGAGAGCACGCTAAAAGGCGACTTTTCTTAAATAAATTTATTCGATAAATATTATTGTAAATCGTAAATGCGACTTACTCAGTAAACTCCTAACACTCGCAATACTTGTGAAATAAATCTATTTATTTTGTTGTTGTACTTTGATAAATTAAACTTAAACTTTGATAATGATATAATAAATTTTCATAATCCAAATAGATAGTTTATCGGGAAATTTGAGTTTGAATCAATCTCAGTTACAACACACAATGCTTTATGAAAGCGTATTCATGATCGGATTACGATAATGTATATATTAGGATAATCAGAAATGTACCCTAATATATTGATACACCCTATATGCGGAAATTTCATATAACTCGTAATATATGAATGCAGTAACCATAGTTACGAAACTACTGCAACGGAAAAGTTACTAAAGGTCTAGTGTTAGTTCTACTTTTCGTTCAATAAAGATATACCACAATCCAACACTGAATAATAATTAAAAGTGGAATTAATACAAGACTTAGAAAGATTCTCAAGACGGCTAACCCAAATAATTCTAGTTATAGGTCTTGTGTTATTTTATTTTATTTTTATTAGACCTAGAGCTAGAACGTTTCGGGTTTAGCCGTGCGTCTTCAGACAATTTCGAGTAAATGTCTTTTTGACTTCAATTACACTCATATACAATGAGTTGAAAGACATGAATTTTTAACAAGTTATATCTTAAGAACTAATTGAGATATTGTGATGAGATAAAAAACATTTTATAGGAAATTTAATTCATAATCGGTATGTTTAATGTCATATCTTCGTATTTTCAAACGTCGAGGTTATGATTTTTTGAATACAATCACAATCATACACAGAAGATTCCAAGACATCAATTTTTAAAATATTATATCTCAAGAACTAATTGAGTTAATGCAATGACATAAAAAGCAGTTTATAGAAAATTAAATTTATATTTAATACGTTCAAGGTCATTTCTTCAAAACTTCCAATTTCGAGTACATGTTTTTTTGACTTCAAATACACTCATATACAATGAGTTGAAAGACATGAATGTTTAACAAGTTGTATCTTAAGAACTAATTAAGATATTGCCTTGAGATAAAAAACGTTTTATAGGAAATTTAATACACAATCAGTATGTTCAATGTCATATCTTAATATTTTCAAACTTCGAGGTTATGATTTTTTGAATGCAATAACAATCATGCGCAGAAGATTCAAAGACATCAGTTTTTAAAATATTATATCTCAAGAACTAATTGAGTTAATGCAATGAGATAAAAAGCATTTTATAGAAAATTTAATTTATATTTAGTACGTTCAAGATCATTTTTTCAAAACTTCTAATTTCGAGCAAATGTTTTTTTGACTTCAATTATACTCATATACATTGAGTTGAAAGACATGAATTTTTAACAAGTTATATCTTAAGAACGAATTGAGATATTGTGATGAGATAAAAAGCATTTTGTAGGAAATTTAATTCATAATCGGTATGTTCAATATCATATCTTCGTATTTTCAAACATCGAGGTTATGATTTTTTAAATACAAACACAAACATACACAGAAGATTCAAAAACATCAATCTTTAAAATATTATATCTCAAGAACTAATTGAGTTAATGCAATGAGATAAAAAGCATTTTATAGAAAATTTAATTTATATTTAGTACGTTCAAGATCATTTTTTCAAAACTTCTAATTTCGAGCAAATGTTTTTTTGACTTCAATTATACTCATATACATTGAGTTGAAAGACATGAATTTTTAACAAGTTATATCTTAAGAACGAATTGAGATATTGTGATGAGATAAAAAGCATTTTGTAGGAAATTTAATTCATAATCGGTATGTTCAATATCATATCTTCGTATTTTCAAACATCGAGGTTATGATTTTTTAAATACAAACACAAACATACACAGAAGATTCAAAAACATCAATCTTTAAAATATTATATCTCAAGAACTAATTGAGTTAATGCAATGAGATAAAAAGCATTTTATAGAAAATTTAATTTATATTTAGTACGTTCAAGGTCATTTCTTCAAAACTTCCAATTTCGGATAAATGGTTTTTTGACTTCAATTACACTCATATACAATGAGTTGAAAAACATGAATTTTTAACAAGTTATATCTTAAGAACTAATTGAGATATTGTCGCGAGATAAAAAGCATTTTATAGGAAATTTAATTCATAATCGGTGTGTTTAATGCCATATCTTCGTATTTTCAAACTTCGAGATTATGATTGTTTAAATACAAACACAAATATACACAGAAGATTTAAAAACATCAATCTTTAAAATATTATATCTCAAGAACTAATTGAGTTAAAGCCATGAGATAAACAGCAATTTATAGAGCATTTAATTTATATTTAGTATGTTCAAGGTTATTTCTTCAAAACTTTCAATTTCGAGTAAATGTTTTTTTGACTTCAAGTACACTCATATACAATGAGTTGAAAAACATGAATTTTTAACAAGTTATATCTTAAGACCTGATTGAGATAATGCCATAAGATAAAAAGCATTTTGTAGTAAACTTTAGTTCATATTTAGTATGTTAAAGCTTATTGTTTTAACAGTTTAAATTTTGAGTATATGTTTTTTTGAATTCAACCATAATCAAACACGTTGGAATGAAAAACATCTATCTTTAACAAGTTATATATCAAGAACTAGTTGAGATATTGCCATGGGATAAAAAGCATTGTGAAGGAATTTTAAATCATATTTAATATATTCTATAACATTTCTTCAAATTTTCAAATTTCGAAGAAATATTTTTTTTTTGTTTCAACCATACCAGTGGATATTAGGTTCAAAAATAACAACTTTTATGGAATCATATCTCACGAACGAATTGAGATATCAGCATGAAATAACAAGCATTTATAAGCAAATTTAATTAGTATTTAATGTGTTCACGGTGATTTCTTCAAATCATCAAATTTTGGAATTACATTTTTTTGAATTAAACAGAGTCTTAAAGATAGTAGGATCTAAAATATTAATTTTTGTTTAATTGTACATTAAAAGTCTTGGTTGATGGATTTAGGGATTCTTTTAGGGACGAGTTCTGATGGTTTTAGGGATTTTATCAACATACTTGCAACCTAAAGCGCTTCGGCGTTTGGTAATGCTAAGTCTCTTTAGTTGTAGAAGTGATCTGGAATTCAAAATGCTGAAATGCTTGTGTTTCCGTTTTTATTTTTAATGTGACTTTAAACTTAACAAGTCACTTACGTCATAAGAAATTCACTTTCTAAGTTCTTGTACTTTTGGATCATCATCAACGATTTCTAAATCAATTGATTGTTATGATTTTGCGTAGCAATTTTTTTTCAATAAGATGGCATTTAAATATTATTTTTTAATCTAACGTTATTGATGCGGAAATCCACCGAAATAAACAATCTTTTAACATCTTGGCTTTTTCCAAAAACTCTTTGAACCCACCAATTAATCGATAAACATAAAACCACAAGTTTTTACCTTCAATGTTTTTTTCATAAATTCCTTTCCTTAAACTTTAAACTCCACCAATTAACGAGCTTCAATATTTTCTTGATATTAAATTTCATTTTTAAGATAACGATTTTAAACTGCCCCGCAATAATGAGATAAACCTTAGTTATCTTTTTTTCATTTTATAACAACCATCTCTGAAGACGCACTGAAACTTTGTAGTTCGAGGTCTAATGTTAGTTCTAGTTTTAATTCTATAAAAATATGCAACATAAGCATATCTTATGCTAACTAGCGCTACCTATCACTATCACTAGAACTAACATTAGACCTAGAACTAGAAACATTCGGATTTAGCCGCACGTCCCTCAAGACGGCTAAACCCGAATGATTCTAGTTCTAGGTCTAATGTTAGTTCTGGTGATAGTGCTAGTCTAAAACTAGAACTAACAGTAGACATGGAACTAGAAGGTTTCAGGTTTAGCCGTGCGTCTTCAGACACTATCACTAGAACTAACATTAGACCTAGAACTAGAAACATTCGGATTTAGCCGCACGTCTCTCAAGACGGCTAAACCCGAATGATTCTAGTTATAGGTTTTGTGTTAGTTGTAGTGATAGTGCTAGTGTAAAACTAGAATTAACACTAGACAAATAGACACGGCTAAATCCGAATGTTTCTAGTCCTAGGTCTAGTGTTAATTCTAGTTTTAATTGTTATTCACAAGAACTAACACTAGACCTAGAACTAGAATCATTCGGGTTTAGCCGTCTTTAGAGACGTGCGGCTAAACCCGAATGCTTCTAGTTCTAGGTCTAGTGTTAATTCTAGTTTTAGTTCAATAAAAATATGCAACATAGTGATATCTTGTGCTAATTAGCTCTACCTATCACTATCACTAGAACTAACGTTAGACCTAGAACTAGAAACATTCGGATTTAGCCGCACGTCTCTCAAGACGGCTAAACCCGTATGATTCTAGTTCTAGGTCTTGTGTTAGTTCTAGTTTTAGTTCAATAAAAATATGCAACATCTTATGCTAACTAGTGCTACCTACCACTGACACTTGGACTAACATTAAACTTAGAATTAGAAACACTCAGTTTTTTCATCTTGAGAGACGCACGGCTAAACGGAACGTTTCTAGCTCTAGGTCTAGTGTTAGTTTTAGTGCTAGTCTAGTTTTATTTGTTATACTAGATTGTTGAATATTTTTATTGAGCCATAACGGACACTGCGTTCCTCGTATTAATCCATTATATCGAGGATTTGTTGCATTAAGACGATTTTAATCTTGAACGAAATGATTAAGTATTAAACGCTTCGGTTTCCATTGTATTTGAAGTATTCTTTGTTGCACTCGTCAGAGGCAATCTCCGGTGCACTCTCCATTCAACGACAATGCGTCTAAAAGTTATGGATACATTACATATTGATACAAAAATGGTTAACTACTTCTTTTATTATTATTTTCATCACAACATTTAACTATTATTAAAATAATTCTAATTTTGATAAATTTTTAATTCGTTATTCTTTAATTTATTTAGGTAAAAGATCATCCATAGTGATTCGGTTGAAAAACGCGTTAGATATAATTTGAACGATCGCGCTAATCACTTCCGTAACTGCCGGGCCAATTTCTTTCGAAACTTCGTCCCAATTTTCATCCAAAAACTTATTCATCTGATCGCCTAATCGTTTATCACCGTTAAATAAATTATCTAACACGTAATATTCCCTTTTTGATGTGTACGATATTTTTGGGTTAATCATTTTTAAGTATTGTTTCGATTTCTTTGTTGTTGTAATTAAATCGGATTTAAAATGAAATTCTGGGTCAACTAAAATAAAAAGGAAATTATAAATATAAATAAAAATAATTATTGAGATTACCAAACGTGATATTTGCTGGTCCATTCCCGATTATAGGCAAAACTAGAATCCTTCCGTTTATATCATATTTAGAGAGAATATTTAAACGAGAGAATTCAATTTTTACGTTAATCTTGCGTTCGTTAACATTTATGCTGGAAATAGAAACAAAAATACGGTGTTTATAATGATTTATGGAATATTTTTTGAGTTGAATCAGGTTTTTTTGAATAATCGTCTAGGTCAACGAGTTTTTAAAACATTTTCGTGTTAATTGTTAATTCTAATCTTAATTTTAAGAAAATTAAACAATTTAATAAAATCTTACTCGAATATTTTCAAATCGTTATTCTCCAATCCAAAAATTTCAAGATCGTTTAATTTAATTTTTAGATTTTTACCAACATCCAATTTGACTTCCGGTAATTTTAATGGCTTCATATTCGGCAATTTTAATTCGGGAACGCCTTAAAAAAATTTTTATTTTGTATTTTAAATAATAAAAAGATTCTTACCATTTAAAATTTGGGGTAAAGTTTTTCTTCCTTCGTTTGTGGCGCACTCAATTAAATTTTCATCGCTTCTTTTACACGGAGTTACAAAAGATGCTAAATTTTATCAAATAAATTAATATTCTTAATTAATGAAATTAACTTACGTAATTTTGCAGTAAAAACACTACCGTTTAGCAATAAAAAAACGACAAAAACCTTCATCTTTATTTTTTCCAACTTAAAAGACCCAACGAGTGCTAAATAGTTAATGCTAAAGACTAAAAGACACATGGCTCCTCTTTTATATACCGATCATTTCGGTCATGTCCAAGGTTATCCTGTAGTGTGGTCGTATTAAATTGTTATACGCTTTTTTTTTAAATTAATGATTTTTTAAATGGTTGTTATAAAATGAAAAAAGATAACTAAGCTTTATTTGATTATTGCACGTCAGTTTAAAATCGTCATCTTTAAAATGAAATTTAATATCAAGAAAATATTGGCGCTCGTTAATTGGTCGAGTTTAAAGTTTAAGGAAAGGAATTTATTAAAAAAAAATTGAAGGTAAAAACTTGTGGTTTTATGTTTATCGATTTTGTAATTGGTGGGTTCAAAGAGTTTTTGGAAAAAGCCATGATGTTAGAAGGTTGTTTATTTCGGTGGATTTCCGCATCAATAAACTTAGATTAAAAAATAATATATTTAAATACACAATTTGCTACGCAGAATCATAATAATCAACTGATTTAAAAATCGTTGATGATGATCCAAAAGTACAAGAACTTAGAAAGTGAATTACTTATGAAGTTATTAAGTAACCTGTTAAGTTTAAATTAACATTAACCCATTTATCCCACTGGTGTGAAAACGCACTAGTGTTTTTAAAATTATTTTACAGCCACATATTTCCAGATTTGAAGGTGCTATAAGGTTGTTAGGCTATACATATCAACATATTTCATAATTCTTGCTTTTAAACCATATTTGCATCAATTCTTTTCTATTAAAAATTTCTGTTCAGAATATACAATGGAAATAAAACTATTTTTAGTGCATAAAATTCTATAAAATTTTGATGTTTGCAAGTTTTTAGTGCATACTTTCCTGATATACAGGGTGTCCCGTTAAGCGTACGGAGTGGCTGTATCTCAATAACGGTAAGGCCTAGAGGTTTGGGAAAAAAATCCTTATAAGCAAAGTGGGCAAGAGAAATAGCTGGAAATTATTTTGAAGTTCGTAATTCGACCGCTAGGGGGCGTAACTGCAATAGAGAAACATAAAATTCCCGCTATCTCAGAAACTTAGACGATGAGCTATAACGTTGACAACATCATTTAGTAGCTTGGATAATACCGCATCGCTTTTGTTTTGCAATATTTTTCATATCTGTCATAATAAGGGAGGGGGAGGCCAATGCGTTTTCAAATGTTTACATTTTAATATCTCCTGGACCATTCAACCGATTTGAATATTTTTGGTCTTGTTTGAAAGAGCATTTCATGCTCTTTTAAAAGATATTTTCAGTAAGACCGCTTGGTTTAAAACAAATAAGCTAGAGGGCGTTATCTGCAGCGGTTACATATTTTTGTGATTTTTGAAAAAAAGTTAAATGGAACGGTACTATTTACTTCACAGACCGTTAATCACCATAAAATTTGCTAAATATTAGTGAAAACCGCATCTCGATATCTCCATCCATTCTCGAATTATAAAAGAAAATGTTAAAAATTCGTATATCTTAATCGGATCAAGTTACCTTAGGAAACAAATAAGAGAGAACAAAAATTTTATTATCTAGAACCTTCCTTCACACTTTATCCAAGCTTAGAACTGCTTCAAAACTACTTTTGAGGCGTGTTGAAAAGCCAACGGATCAATGAAACATCAACAATGATAATAAAACAAAATAAACCAAAACACTTAGAATAACTTAAATTTTTGGCAAAAATAACTCACTAATGTGCGAAATGCCTTCCATAAACCTCGATGCATTTATTTAATCTAGTTTCGACGAAAAAAAAGCGCTGCTTAAGTCTCGGCCCTGGACACGTTTCTACTGGTATTTAGTGTTTTGTCATATTTTCCCTGGTTATTGGTTTTTCTTGAAAAGTCAGGTCGTTTAGTCTACCCAATAGATAAAGGGGTGAAAGCAATGTGGGTTTTGCTCGAACCAAGAATGCATATTATGCAAGTTTACATCAGCTTGTGGACAGATGCTTCATGCATCCATAGCATTTGTGATAAAAGGTTTGGATTTGCCCAAATCATATTTAAAAGTCAATGGTAATAGTTCAGTCTGTTATCATAATCGGTATCTGTTAAGGCCTGATGTAAAACAACGTGGTGGAGATATTATTCTCTTGAGAACTCTTGTGGACAATTGTTTTCGGAGTTCCCAGATTATGTGGGATCACATTGCGCACCAATATGATTTACGAATTCATAGAGATGTCTGAATGGGCTACACGTTGCCAGTTTTCCGTAATCGCTAAGTCAATCTTAAAAACACTTCTAGAGAAAAATGTCTTTCTTTGTCGTAATTGCATTGCACATTTTTGCCATGCAGTTGCATCGTATTCGAAACATTGAAAATAAATCATCATACGCTCTATCATACGCTTCTGCGTTAGTAAATGACATGTTTACAGTTACCATGGTAATGTGATTTGTTTTTCTCGATGAGGTAACTGGATCCGATTGATGGCACTCGAGTTTTTAACATTTTCTTCTATAACTCGAGAACGGGTGGCGATATCGAGATGCGGTTTTCACTAAAATTTAGCAAATTTTAAGGTGACTAAGGGTCTGTGAAGTAAATAGTATCGTTCCATTTAACTTTTCTTCAAAAATCACAAAAATATGTAATCGCTGCAGATAACGTCCTCTAGCTCATTTGTTTTAAAGCAGACGGTCTTACTGAAAATATCTTTAAAAAGAGCATAAAATGCTCTTTCAAACAACACCGAAAACATTCAAATCGGTTGAATGGTCTAGGAGATATTAAAATGTAAACATATGAAAACGCATTGGCCTCCCCCTCCCTTATTATGACAGATATGAGAAATATCGCAAAACAAAAGCGATGCGGTATTATCCAAGCTATTAAATGATGTTGTCAAAGTTATAGCTCATCGTCTAAGTTTCTGAGATAGCGGGAACTTTATGTTTCTCAATGGCAGTTACGCCCCCTAGCGGTCGAATTACGAACTTCAAAATAATTTCCAGCTATTTCTCTTGGTCACTTTGCTTATAAGGATTTTTTTCCCAAACCTCTAGGCCTTACCGTTCTAGAGATACAACCGCTCCGTACGCTTAACGGGACAGCCTGTATATCTTGAAACGCGAAATAAAAATATGAATTCTGAAAATACGACTTGAAACATTAATGGTGCAAAAACACACCATTGGGATGTATGATGAGATATAAGGATTACATCATCTTTCGTATTATCAGAAAACAGTGTAGTCGCGGATTTCGTGTATTCGGTGATTTCCCTAGAAATAGACATAATTCGTCAATATATTTGTACTAAGTTTAGCGTTCATTTACATGAAGAGTGTTTTGCGATAAATGATTATACTGTTCATCCCATTGGTGCGTTTTTGCACCAATTTTAGTATAAATATTTTTTATATTAAACTTCATACTAAAGTTGGTATTTGTTAGTATTATGTTGTATTCCTATTATTATTAATTATGACTAATTTATTACTTAGTTAATAAATGATAATCAAAATATTTTTGTGTTGTTGTTCATTTATCTTACCAGTGGTGCATTTTTGCACCATCTCATATCTCATAAAATAATTTCTTTTTCAAATGCCTTTGTACATTTCTATACTTTTCATTCCATCTTATCTCAAGGAAAATGATATAAAACCAATTTTTTTAAATATAAAGCAACGTGGGACTAAATGGGTTAAGAATAAAAATGAAAACACAAAGACAGCGTGTCGTCCCCATTAATTACCGAGACATTTTGAGTTCTAGACCACTTCTAAAACTAAAGAGACAAGTATGTTGATAAAATCCCTAAAACCATCACAACTCATCCCTAAAAGAATCCCTAAATCCATTAACCAAGACTTTTAATGTAATAATTAAACAAAAATTAATATTTTAGATCCTACTATCTTTAAGACTCTGTTTAACTCAAAATAACGTAACTCCAAAATTTGATGAATTGAAGAAATGACCTTGAACAAATTAAATACTAATTAAATTTGCTTTCAAATGCTTTTTATTTCATGCTGATATCTCAATTCGTTCGTGAGATATGATTCCATAAAAGTTGTTCTTTTTCAACATAATATCTAGTGATCTGGTTGAAACAAAAAAAATATTTCTTCGGAATTTGAAAATTTGAAAAATGGTCTTGAATATATTAAATATGAATTAAATTTCTTTTAAAATGCTTTTTATATCATGGCATTATCTCAATTAGTACTGGAGATATAATTTGTTGAAAATTCATGTCCTTGAATCTTCTGTGTATGATTGTGATTGTATTCAAAAAATCATAATCTCGAAGTTTGAAAATACGAAGATATGATATTACAACATATCGATTAAGAATTTAATTTCCTATAAAATGCTTTTTATCTCACGACAATATCTCAATTAGTTCTTAAGATATAACTTCTTAAAAATTCATGTTTTTCAACTTAATGCATATGAGTGCACTTGTAGTCAAAAAATCATGTACTCGAAGTTGGAAATTATGAAGAAATGACCTTGAACGTACTAAACATAAATTAAATTTTCTATAAAATGCTTTTTATCTCATTACATTAACTCAATTAGTTCTTGAGATATAATATTTTAAAGATTGATATCTTTGAATCTTCTGTGTATGATAATATATGTAATTTTATTTAAAAAATAATAAGCTCGAAGTTTGAAAATACGAAGATATGACATTAAACATACCAATTATGAAATAAATTTCTTATAAAATGCTTTTTATCTCACGACAATATCTCAATTAGTTCTTAAGATATAATATTTCAAAAATTGATATCTTTGAATCATTTGTGTATAATTGTGATTGTATTCAAAAAATTATAACCTCGAAGATTGAATATACGAAGATATGATATTAAACATACCGATTATGAATTAAATTTTCTATAAAATGCTTTTTATCTCACGACGATATCTCAATTAGTTCTTGAGATATAATATTTTAAATATTGATGTCTTTAAATCGTGTGTGTATGATTGTGATTGCACTCAAAAAATCATAACCTCGAAGTTTGAAAATACGAAGATATGACATTAAACATACCAATTATGAATTAAATTTTCTATAAATTGCTTTTTATCTCATTGCATTATCTCAATTAGTTCTTGAGATATAATACTTTAAAAATTGAAGTACTTGAATGTTCTGTCTATGATTGTGATTGTATTCAAAAAGTCATAACCCCGAAGTTTGAAAATACGAAGATATGACATAAAACATACTGATTATGAATTAAATTTCCTATAAAATTCTTTTTATCTCACGACAATATCTCAATTAGTTCTTAAGATATAACTTGTTAAAAATTCATGTCTTTCAACTCAATGTGTATGAGTGTAATTGGAGTCAAAAAAACATTTACTCGCAATTGGAGATTTTGAAGAAATGACCTCGAATGTACTAAATATTAATTAAATTTTCTATAAATTGCTTTTTATTTCATTACATTAACTCAATTAGTTCTTGAGATATAATATTTTAAAGATTGATATCTTTAAATCTTGTGTGTATGATTGTGATTGCATTCAAAAAATCATAACCTCGAAGTTTGAAAATACGAAGATATGACATTAAACATACCAATTATGAATTAAATTTCCTATAAAATGCTTTTTATCTCACGAGAATATCTCAATTAGTTCTTAAGATATATCTTGTGAAAAATTCAAGTCGTTCAACTCATTGTATATGAGTGTAATTGAAGTCAAAAAAAAACATTACTCGAAACTGGAAGTTTCGAAGAAATGACCTTGAACGTACTAAATATAAATTAAATTTTCTATAAAATGCTTTTTATCTCATTGCATTAACTTAATTAGTTCTTGAGATATAATATTTTAAAGATTGATGTTTTTGAATATTCTGTGTATGTTTGTGTTTGTATTTAAAAAATCATAACCTCGAAGTTTGAANTGAATTAAATTTCCTATAAAATTCTTTTTATCTCACGACAATATCTCAATTAGTTCTTAAGATATAACTTGTTAAAAATTCATGTCTTTCAACTCATTGTATATGAGTGTAATTGAAGTCAAAAAATCATTTACTCGAAGTTGGAAATTTTTGAAGAAATGACCTTGAACGTACTAAATATAAATTAAATTTCCTAAAAATTGCTTTTTATCTCATTGCATTAACTCAATTAGTTCTTGAGATATAATATTTTAAAGATCGATGTCTTTGAATCTTCTGTGTATGATTGTGATTGTGTTCAAAAAATCATAACCTCGAAGTTTAAAACTACGAAGATATGATATTAAACATACCGATTATGAATTAAATTTCCTATAATATGCTTTTTATCTCACGACAATATCTCAATTAGTTCTTAAGATATAACTTGTTAAAAATTCGTGTCTTTCAACTCATTGTATATGAGTGTAATTGAAGTCAAAAAATCATTTACTCGAAGTAGAAAATTTTGAAGAAATGACCTTGAACGTACTAAATATAAACAAAATTTTCTATAAATTGCTTTTTATCTCATTGCATTAACTTAATTAGTTCTTGAGATATAATATTTTAAAGATTGATGTTTTTGAATATTCTGTGTATGTTTGTGTTTGTATTTAAAAAATCATAACCTCGAAGTTTGAAAATACGAAGATATGATATTGAACATACTGATTATGAATTAAATTTCCTATAAAATGCTTTTTATTTCACGACAATATCTCAATTAGTTCTTAAGATATAATATTTTAAATATTGATATCTTTAAATCTTGTGTGTATGATTGTGATTGCATTCAAAAAATTATAACCTCGAAGTTTGAAAATACGAAGATGTGACATTAAACATACCAATTATGAATTAAATTTCCTATAAAATGCTTTTTATCTCACAACAATATCTCAATTAGTTCTTTAGATATAACTTGTGAAAAATTCACGTCGTTCAACTCATTGTATGTGAGTGTAATTGAAGTCAAAAGAACATTACTCAAAATTGGAAGTTTCGAAGAAATGACCTTGAACTTACTAAATATAAATTAAATTATCTATAAAATGCTTTTTATTTCATTGCATTAACTCAATTAGTTCTTGAGATATAATATTTTAAAGATTGATATCTTTCAATCTTCTGTGTATGATTGTGATTGTATTCAAAAAATCGTAACCTCGAACTCTGAAAATACGAAAATATGACATTAAACATACCGAATGTGAATTAAATTTCCTATAAAATGCTTTTTATCTCGCGACAATATCTCAATTAGTTCTTAAGATATAACTTGGTAAAAAGTCATGACTTTCAACTCATTATATATGAGTGTAATTGAAGTCAAAAAATCATTTACTCGAAATTGAAAATTTTGAAGAAATGACCTTGAACATACTAAATATAAATTAAATTTTCTATAAAATGCTTTTTATCTCATTGCATTAACTTAATTAGTTCTTGAGATATAATATTTTAAAGATTGATGTTTTTGAATCTTCTGTGTATGTTTGTGTTTGTATTTAAAAAATCATAACCTCGAAGTTTGAAAATACGAAGATATGACATTGAACATACCGATTATGAATTAAATTTCCTACAAAATGCTTTTTATCTCATCACAATATCTCAATTAGTTCTTAAGATATAACTTGTTAAAAATTCATGTCTTTCAACTCATTACATATAAATATAATTGAAGTCAAAGAAACATTTACTCGAAATTGAAAGTTTTGAAGAAATGACCTTGAACGTACTAAATATACATTAAATTTTCTATAAAATGCTTTTTATTTCATTGCATAACTCAATTAGTTCTAGAGATATAATATTTTAAAGATTGATGTCTTTGAATCTTCTGTGTATGATTATGATTGTATTCAAAAAATTGTAACCTTGAAGTTTGAAAATACGAAGATATGACATTAAACATTGCGAATGTGAATTTAGTTTCCTATAAAATGCTTTTTATCTCACGACAATATCTTAATTAGTTCTTAAGATACAGCTTGTTAAAAATTCATGTCTTTCAAATCATTGTATATGAGTGTAATTGAAGTGAAAAACCCAGATTTGACGATTTGGAGAAATCACCTTCATCAGATTAAATACTCATAAAATTCGCTATAAAATACATTTTATCTCATGCTGATATCTCAATTCGTTCTTAAGATATATTTACTTAAATGATCCTACGATCCTACCATTTTAAAGTAATATCAATATTCTTGGTTTAATTAAAAAAATCGTAACTCAAAAATTTTATGATTTGAATAAATGATTTTCATTACATCATATATCAATTAAATTTGCTATAAAATGCTTTTTCCCACGCACCGATATCTCATTTAGTTCACGAGATACAACATATTAAAAATTGATGCCTTTCAATCTAACATGTTTAATTCTGTTTATTCAGACTTTAATTCGACAAATCGTAATACTAAGTCCTAAAATTAATGACTCTAATATATCGTGTTCAATTCTCTGAAATATATCTGGTTTCAAAACTTCTGTGTAACACTTAGCTTTGTTATGGTGAACATTTAAATTAATTTTAGTGTCGTGACTATGTTTCATATTTCCCCGAATTTCGAGTTCTAGTTAAAGAGAGGATTATTAAACAGTGAGCTTGAATGTTTGATATTTAATGCGATTGTAATATATTGGTGCATGTATTGAGATAGCGATGCATTTTCAATAACAGGTAAAATGTGCATGTTCATTTTAATTGGGGTACATGACACCCATCCGTAGTTTTGTTGGGATAAATCAAATTTCAAATTGGAAATAAATTTAATGCGCAAAAATGAAGAAAGTTGTGATTTGAATCGATACCATAACATTTCCATATTCTCAGTGATTTACTTAGAAATTTACTTAAACACATCAACAATAAATTAATTTTATCTAACAGTAAATAAATTCATAGAATTGTTAATGAATTATCCAACAAGTTCAAAAAGTTGTGGTTTTAAAGGTAAAAAAAAAATGATGTCATGTTTAAATATTATTTATTATTGCTTAAAGTCCAATACAAAAAATTAATTTCCTTTTTCCAACAATTTTAATTAATTTTTAATTATTATTTTTAAATCCAATTTAGATCCAAAAAATATTTTTCGATTTTACAACAATAATTTGTATTTGATTATACAAAATAAAAAAATTAGTTAAACAACATTAATATAATTATTATTATTACAGCAAATTTACAAGTTACAAGTATTTAATTTTAATTTTTTTTAATGTTTTCATTCTTCCGAAAAACCATCAACAAACTTTCGATTTTATCCGCAAGGAAGTAAAGTCAAAAATGATTAAATTCGAATTACCTCAAGTGATTCTCGCAGATTACATCGAAAGTTTGAGTGGTCTTATCGATTTTTCATAAATCCGGTAACGAAATGTCCCTGGTTTCACGATGCATACCACCGCAACCTCCGCCTCGTTGCATTCCGTTGCAACCGTCCATTCTAGGATGACTTCCGCTCTTTTGGAGAGCGTTTAAAGAAGTCGCCGACAATGTTCGTTCTAAAATTTCCCCCCAATATTTTTCTGAAAGCCTCTCGAAATCGCAACCTTGTTGGTGATGTATCTGACATGAACTTGAATTCGAAACGAAATGTTGTGGTTTCGATGGGGATTTCTTACAAAAAAACTTTAAAAAATAAAATAATTTATTAATTAATTAATATTTGATCGTAAAACTTACTTTGTTTGAAATAAATTCCCTGCCAACTCTTCGAAATTGATTGTTTAATAACCAGTATAAAAAAGGATTCCAAAAACTGTTGCTCAACGCTAACCAGGTGGCAAAGAAGTCTAACGGTTGCGGTGCTCTTGATCCGGTACAAGCAGCAACAACTTCCTGAATTGTCCACGGAGTCACGAGGACAATAAAACCTAAAGAAATCGCCGCCATCGTCCTCGAAGCACTCGCACTCAATCTTCTTTCGTGTGTCAGAACCTGCAACGAGACAAAAATTAAACAAAATGTAATAAAAAAGATTAAATATTTACGACCAGGAAATGCACTGAAAATGAAAGAAAAAAATAAATTCGCCATAAAGGACGAATTTTTCATTTTAACTTTTTAAGGACTGATTTAATAAGCGCCAAATAAAAATATAAAAAATATACTCCTATTTCCTTTTTTTCCTTTTAATTGAGGCTAATAAAGGATCCATTTCGTTTTTGATCTCTTGTCTTTACTATAAAAAGGACGATTTAGCAAGTTTTACACAAAGACAACGATTTACTCGGTTTAATGTGTCTACAAAGACGTCCAATAAACAGAGGAAATTATTTTTTTTTTATTCTACACTATTTTGTGCTACTGGATAAACGTAAAAATCAAAACGATGGTGATATCGTTTTACGAGGAAAACCGACGAACGCGGGTTTTGGTTTTATATACCACCCCCGTATAAGAAAGAAGGGATTTCAACTTCCCAAGGGATCTCTTTATCGTTCCCGTCGCGTCGTCTGAAGAGGATGATAAAAGTAAACGTTTTCGGGAATGTGTCGTTGGTCTATGTCAGGTTTTCCGATTTTTTTTCGAACTTTCTAAGACAAGATTAAGATATATCTTGTTAGAGGGTAGATTAAGGGTTAGAAATTAGGGGGTTTTATGATTAAATTGCTCTACCATAAGAATGATTTAAAGAAATAACTTTTTATATGAAACGTGAATTACAGCATTTTTATTTGTATGTTAAGCTGGATTTACAAAAATGCTTAATTATGTATTGGAAATACTTCCTGGGTTAATGTGGAATGCTTTTGGTACAGAAAATTTTCTTCTATCTCTTTTAATTTTTGACTTATAACCTGTTATGCCGTTAGATATAATTAAATTAAATTACTACATTTTTGTTTTAGGTTAAGCTGGTTGGTAGAACTGCTTGATGGGTTATAATTGTGCTTTAGAAATATTTCCTAGGTTAATGTGGAATGTTTTTGATACAAAAAGTTTTCTTCTATTCCTTTTAGTTTTTGAGTTATTGTTAGATGATGTTTTTGAGTTATTAGATGTGCGTTAATTGCTTCATTTTTGCTTTTAGGTCATGCTGAGTTGGTCTAACTGCTCAATGAGTTATAACTGTGCATTAGAAATGCTTCCTGGGTTAATGTGGAATATTTTTGATACAAAAAGTTTTCTTCTATCTCTTTTAGTTCTTGACTTATAACCTATCATACTATTAGATATACGTTAATTGCTTCACTTTTGCTTTTAGATCATGCTGAGTTGGTTTAACTGCTCAATGAGTTATAACTGTGCATTAGAAATGCTTTCTGGATTAATGTGGAATGTTTTTGGTAAAAAAAGTTTTCTTCTATCTCTTTTAGTTCTTGACTTATAACCTATCAAACTATTAGACATTCGTTAATTGCTTCATTTTTTGCTTATAGGTCATGCTGAGTTGGTCTAACTGCTCAATGAATTATAACTGTATATTAGAAATGCTTTCTGGGCTAATATGGAATATTTTTGATACAAAAAGTTTTGTGCTATCTCTTTTAGTTCTTGACTTATAACCTATCATACTATTAGATATTCGTTAATTACTTCATTTTTGCTTTTAGGTCATGCTGAGTTGGTCTAACTGCTCAATGAGTTATAACTGTGCATTAGAAATGCTTCCTGGGTTAATGTGGAATATTTTTGATACAAAAAGTTTTCTTCTATCTCTTTTAGTTCTTGACTTATAACCTATCATACTATTAGATATTCGTTAATTGCTTCATTTTTGCTTTTAGGTCAGGCGTAGTTGGTCTAACTGCTCAATGAGTTGTAACTGTGTATTAGAAATGTTTCCTGGGTTAATGTGGAATGTTTTTGCTACAAGAAGTTTTCTTCTATCTCTTTTAGTTCTGGACTTATCACCTATCATACTATTAGATATTCGTTAATTGCTTCATTTTTGCTTTTAGGTCATGCTGAGTTGGTTTAACTGCTCAATGAGTTGTAACTGTGTATTAGAAATGTTTTCTGGGTTAATGTGGAATGTTTTTGGTACACGAAGTTTTCTTCTATCTCTTTTAGTTCTTGACTTAACCTATCATACTATTAGACATTCGTTAATTGCTTCATTTTTGCTTTTAGGTCATGCTGAGTTGGTCTAACTGCCCAATGACTCATAACTGTGTATTAAAAATGCTTCATGGATTAATGTGGAATGTTTTTGGTACAAGAAGTTTTCTTCTATCTCTTTTAGTTCTTGACTTATAACCTATCATACTATTAGATATTCGTTAATTGCTTCATTTTTGTTTTTAGGTCATGCTGAGTTGGTCTAACTGATCAATGAGGTATAACTGTGCATTAGAAATGCTTCCTGGGTTAATGTGGAATGTTTTTGGTACAAGAAGTTTTCTTCTATCTCTTTTAGTTCTTGACTTATAACCTATCATATGATTAGATATGCGTTAATTGCTTCATTTTTGCTTTTAGGTCATGCTGAGTTGGTCTAACAGCTCAATGAGTTATAACTGTGTATTAGAAATGTTTCCTGGGTTATTGTGGAACGTTTTTGGTACAAGAAGTTTTCTTCTATCTCTTTTACTTCTTGACTTATAACCTATCATACTATTAGATGTACGTTAATTGCCTCATTTTTGCTTTTAGGTCAGGCGTAGTTGGTCTAACTGCTCAATGAGTTATAACTGTGTATTAGAAATGTTTTGTGGGTTAATGCGGAATGTTTTTGGTACAAGAAGTTTTATTCTATCTCGTTTAGTTCTATACTTATAACCTATCATACTATTAGACATTCGTTAATTGCTTCATTTTTGCTTTTAAGTCATGCTGAGCTGGTCTAACTGCTCAATGAGTTATAACTGTGCATTAGAAATGTTTCCTGGGTTAATGTGGAATGTTTTTGGTACGAGAAGTTTTCTTCTATCTCTTTTAATTTTTGACTTATAACCTATCATAGTTGAAGAGAGCCTTTCTGTATCGACCAAATTAACATTTATTTGTTCCATGATCATGGATTAACTACTTAAATTATCAGCATAAGTCAATGTAATGACTTCTGAACTACATCCTAGTGTTATTAGCAAGTCTTCTCTCTTTACCTCATTTAATTATCGCGCATTGGAGGTTGGATTTTCTTACAAAGCTAAATTAAACTTCGAGCAATTTCATAAACAAAAATAGAGTGATTATTTCAGAATTAGAGAACTTCAATTTTCACCGGAATAGTTAGTATTCAAAAATCGATGCGATTAGTGTCGAATCCCTCAAAAATAATCCGATTTTAAAACTCAATTAATCCGCACGACTGAAGGGTTTATCGTCGAACTCATAATACAAGCAAAAAAATAGTTTTTCACGAAAAGTCGCGTAACAAAAAAACAATAAATAGATCAGAGTGTTATAAACTTAATTTTGAGGTTTCGAATCAAATATGATCTGTTGGCGAAAAGCATGCTTTCAGTGCGAATTGTAATTTTACCTCGCTTCATTGTTAAAACTAGGGAAACGGTTTTGCAGGTGCAACGAAACGAACACCTTCAACGGTTTTAATAGGATTCAAGCTCAACAAAACGCCGAGTAGCGCGCCCCCTAATTGGCAACTTGGGAAAAGTTTTCCACAACTTGCAAAGAGAGACTTCCTCATCACCGAAAAGTTATCTATTTGAAATTAACACTTTAAGATAACTTTTTGGTTTACATCAAAAACAAAAAAAAAATTATGAGATTACGGGAATAAAATCCCTTTTTTTTTAAATTTTTGAATAAGTCGTTCTAATTTTTGTGTTAAATGTAACGAAACTCGTAATAAAGAAAGAAAAGAACGAGAAATTCTATTTCTGAACCGCTACTTCGTGACTTTTTGGGGGGAAACTTGAAATAAAAGCAAAATAAGAAAAAGGGCTTCTAAAAGGGGCAATAAATATCTCCGTCGTGTGGAAACGACCTTCGTGAAAAAGCACAAGAAATCGTTGAAATGTCGAATTTTCCTTTCAATAAACGTTTTGTAGTATATTGATCAGTATATTTACGTATTGATGAACCGAATTTTTCTAGTTTTAAGTCTAATATTAGTTCTAGTTTTAATTGTAATTCAGTGTTAGGTTGTTGAATATTTTTCTTAAACTAAAAGTAGAACTAACACTAGACCTAGAACTAGAAACATTCGGGTTAGCCGTCTTGAGAGACGTATGGCTAAACCGAATGATTCTAGTTCGAGGTCTAGTATTAGTTCGAGTGATGCTGTGCAATACTTGGTACAAAAAGTTTTCTGCTACTATTAGATATACGTTAATTGCTACATTTTTGCTTTAGGTCATGCTGAGTTGGTTTAAGTGCTCAATGAGTTATAAATGTGTATTAGAAATGCTTCCTGGGTTAATCTGGAATGTTTTTGGTATAAAAATTTTTTTTCTATCTCTTTTAATTTTTGACTCATAACCTGTCATACTATTTGATGTACGTTAATTGCTTCATTTTTGCTCTAGGTCATGCTCAGTTGATCTAACTGCTCAATGAGTTATAACTGTGTATTAGAAATGTTTTCTCGGTCAATGTGGAACGTTTTTGGTACAAAAAGTTTTCTTCTATCTCTTTTAGTTTTTGACTTATAGCCTGTCATACTGTTAGATATACGTTAATTGGTACATTTTTGTTTTTAGGTTATGATGAGTTGGTTTAACAGCTCAATGAATTATAACTGTCTATTAGAAATGCTTCCTCGGTTAATGTAGAATGTTTTTGGTACAAAAAGTTTTCTTCTATCTCTTTTAGTTTTTGACTTATAACCTGTTATACATACTATTAGATATACGTTAATTGCTAAATTTTTGCTTTTAGGTCACGCTGAGTTGGTTTAACTGCTCAATGAGTTATAAATGTGTATTAGAAATGTTTTCTGGGTTAATGTGGAATGTTTTTGGTACAAAAAGTTTTTTTCTATCTCTTTTAGTTTTTGATTTATAACCTGTTATAATATTAGATATACGCTAATTGCTTCATTTTTGCTTTTAGGTCATGCTGAGTTGGTCTAACTGCTCAATGAGTTATAACTGTGTGTTAGAAATGTTTCTTAGGTTAATGTGGAATGTTTTTGGTACAAGAAGTTTTCTTCTATCTCTTTTAGTTCTTGATTTATCACCTATCATACTATTAGATATTCGTTAATTACTTCATTTTTGCTTTTACGTCATGCTGAGTTGGTCTAACTGCGCAATGAGTCATAACTGTGTATTAGAAATGCTTCATGGATTAATGTGGAATGTTTTTGGTACAAGAAGTTTTCTTCTATCTCTTTTGCGTTTTTGACTTATAACCTGTTATACATACTATTAGATATACGTTAATTGGTACATTTTTGCTTTTAGGTCAAGCTGAGTTGGTTTAACTGCTCAATGAGATATAACTGTGTATTGGAAATGCTTCCTGGGTTAATGTGGAATGTTTTTGGTATAAAACGTTTTCATCTATCTCTTTTAGTTTTTGACTTATAACCTGTCATACTATATATACGTTAATTGCTACCTTTCTGCTTTTAGGTCATGCTGAGTTGGTTTAACTGCTCAATGAGTTATAAATGTGTATTAGAAATGCTTCCTGGGTTGATGTGGATATATTTTTGGTACAAGAAGCTTTCTTTTATCGCTTTTAGGTTTTGACTTATCACCTATCATACTATTAGATATTCGTTAATTGCTTCATTTTTGCTTTTAGGTCATGCTGAGTTGGTCTAACTGCTCAATGAGTTATAACTGTGTATTAGAAATGTTTCCTGGGTTAATGTGGAATGTTTTTGGTACAAGAAGTTTTCTTCTATCTCTTTTAGTTCTTGACTTATAACCTATCATACTATTAGACATTTGTTAATTGCTTCATTTTTGCTTTTAGGTCATGTTGAGTTGGTCTAACTGCTCAATGAGTTATAACTGTGTATTAGAAATGCTTCCTGGGTTAATGTGGAATGTTTTTGGTACAAAAGGTTTTCTTCTATCTCTTTTAGCTTTTGACTTATAACCTGTTATCCTATTAGACATACGTTAATTACTACATTTTTCCTTTGAGGTCATGCTCAGTTGCTCTAACTGCTCATTGAGTTATAAGTGTGTATTAGAAATGCTTCCTGGGCTAATGTGGAATGTTTTTGGTACAAAAAGCTTTCTTCTATCGCTTTTAGTTTTTGACTTATAACTAGGGCTCGGATTTCATGCAAAATGTATCTTCTTTATTTTCTGGAATATTTTTTTCAAAATTAGTTTCTGGGCGAAATACATAAAAATAACGCAGGTGGTACAATAAAAAATTGCATATTTTGCATATTTGTACAATTTTTTTGATTGTTGCATAAATTGGCATTTTACTGCATATTTTCGCATATTTTGTCACTTTACTAGATTTGTTTCTTGTTGCTTAATAAAATAAATATAATGACTGCGCGATTTTTAAATATGCGATCATACCTTTTAGTTTAAAGCACAATATATGATATTTTTGGTTGCGGGTTGGTTTCTTGTTTACAACGATTCACAGAAACATGCAGGGAATCCCTAGCGCTGTTGAGTTTAAGTTTAAGGAAATCCTCAACAATAGTTACTGTGGCTGTGTTGAGTGTGAGTGAACTACAATGCCTAAAGTGATATCGTGTCTTGTGTTCCAGTGTATAAAAAGTTATCCCGAACTAAATTTAAATAATGAGGAATTATTTTGTAAAAGTTGTGCCAAAGTTGTAAGTATTTTTTTTTTAAATTATGTCGTAGCGTTTTAGCCAAAGATAGATTGATAGATAGATAGCCATTTATTGCCACCAACAAAAGAAACAACTCTTATAAACTTTTTACAATTTAACAAATCAAAATCAAAATTTAACAGAACAAAATCAAAATTTAGCAGAACAAAATCTAAATTTAAGTAATCAAAATTATACTTTAGCAAATTAATATCAAAAATCAAAAATTTAACAAATTAATTGGTCTTCCTTTTCTTCTCTTTTTGTCTATTCTAAGATTTTCTTGGTCCATCTCTCATCTTGTACTCTGATAATATGACCCGCCCAATTCCATTTTCGATCCAATGCTATTCTTCCAATATCCTCGATGTTTGACTTTTCCCTTATCCATTCTTTTGGTTTTTTTACCTTTCTTCGTAATGCCAATCATCCTTCTATGCATTGCCCTTGCTGTTACCCTAATCTTTTTAATTATTTTGTTTGTTAATATACATGTCTCGCATCCATAAATCATGACAGGGAGGACAGACATTTCCCACATTTTTTTCTTTTTCTCCATTTCTGTTTGATTTCCATATATTTTTGTATTTGTTAAACATTTGCCATCCCATTGCCATTCTCCGTATTTTTCTTCTCCTGTGTTTTTAGTTGTAATCTTTTGTCCTAGATATACGAAATGCTCTACTTTGTCGATTTCCTTTCCATTAACAATTATTTTATTTTTTTTGTTCACAATTTATGTACATTGATTTTGTCTTGCTCATATTTATTTATGAGCAAGACAAATTATTACCAGTTTGCTTCCCTCTTCTCGATATTGTTTTCAGCATTTCCCTTACTTCTATTTCGTTTTTTCCTGTAAGTACTATGTTATCTGTAAATTTTAGCCTGTTTAACCATTGCCCATTTATTCTTATTCCCAGGTCTTTCCATTCTTCTTCTACGAACATTGTTTCTAATACTGCATTGAATAGCTTTGCAGAAGTCACATCGCCTTGTTTCAGTTCATTTCCTAGAGTTATCCATCCAGATTGGTTGTCCTTTCTTCATCAAAACCATAAATTTTCGATTTTAAATATCCCCATAGAAAAAAATCATTGGGGGCTAAATCTGGTGATCTAGGCGGCCAAGTTAACGTTCCGCACATAGATATTACACGATTTGGAAATTGTGCGTTAAGACACTCTTTAACTTGCCGGCTGTTGTTGGAACCAGATACTTCCAAATTGAACATTGTCTAATTGTTGAAGCGATGGGATTACGTCATTTTGCAAAATGTTTAAATACTTATGACCATTTAAATTTCCTTCTATGAAAAAAGGACCGATAATATGGTCACCTACTAAGCCAGCCCAAACATTTAATTTTTGGGGATATTGTGTACGAGCCACATAAACTTTGTGTTCATTGTCACGACTCCAATATCGAGCAACGCTGGGATTATGCCGACCATGCAAAGGAAATGTAGATTCATCCGTTGGCCATTTCCATCATAGTAAAGCAAAATTCCGCCCTTGTAATATTATCGTTCTCGCAGAGTTCCTGACTTTTTTGTACCTTGTACGACCTGTACCCGTGTTTCTTTAATGTTTTTAGGACGGCAACATGGCTGATAGCAAACGTCTCCGCAACTTGTCTGCTTGACTGATTTTTATTGCGTTCAACATCAGCACATATCATCGTATCACGTAACTCATCTCTTTTACCCCTTCGTAATTTGTGTTTCTGTGGAGACACACATCCATGTCGCTCAAAGTTTTTAATAATATTTGAAATTGTTCCGCGACTAGGAATTGATCTGTTTTCATAGGCCACAGGAAACAAATTAATTATTTGGGCTACAGAATTGCCACCATAAAACCATTTTATAATCTGTACCTTTTCCGCTACAGTAAACAACATCTTAGTTTTTTTTGCTAGGGTTAACTGCAAAGCGATGCGACCAACTTCGCCACTCAACAATCTATGAACGCTATGAACGATTCAATTTGTGCATTACCCCTACGCTTGTTTATCCCCCACTTAACGATACCGAATATACACACACACGTATACTTATACGTACGTCCGTGTTGGGTGTATCTCCTAAAATTAAAGTTACCAATCGGTATAGTTTAATATACGAATATACTGATCTTCCATACCAGACGTTTGTATGAACTGTAAGATTGTTTCTGTTTTCGGTCATAGCAGCTGAAGAAGATAATATTTGTATCCTTTTAGCCAAAGATGCCAATGGTTTGTTCCGAAATTGTATTTCTCATAGACGTTTAGACTAGGAGTTAAAAAATGGAAAACTGTTAAATTAAAACTAAATAAATTTGATGTCCCATCTTCTTGGAATATGTTTTTACATATGTTTCTAGACAATCGACAATGAAAAATACGAATGTTTTATAGTCTGAGAATTAAATTTTTAATCTGTTAGAGTATCTATGGCTAACTTTTTTAATTATTCTTTTTTAAGATAACGTGTGAGAGGAAGTCCCAAATAGAACATGTGAAAAGTGCAAAACATATACAAAAATGTGACAGAAATAGATTGATAACAACTATAAGAAAGGTATATGTTTGCATATTTCCACATATTTTTGCATATTTTTTGCATATTTTTTACATATTTTTTGCATATTGTGAATAAAAAGCTTGCATATTTATATGCATATTTCCTATAATTTGACTGCATAAAAATCCGAGCTCTACTTATAACCTGTCATACTATTAGATATACGTTAATTGGTACCTTTTTGCTTTTAGGTGAGGCTGAGTTGGTTTAACTGCTCAATGAGTTATAATTGTGTATTAGAAATGCTTTCTAGGTTAATGTGGAATGCTTTTGATGCAAGAAGTTTTCTTTTATTTCTTTTAGTTTTTGACTTATAATCTGTCATACTATTAGACGTAAGTTAATTGCTTCATTTTTGCTTTTAGGTCATGCTGAGTTGGTCTAACTACTTAATGAATTATAACTATGTATTAGAAATGATTCCTGGGGATCTAGTTTTAAGTCTAATGTTAGTTCTAGTGATGGTGCTAGGTTGTGCTACTTAGCTTTAAATATTACTATGTTGAATATTTTTATTGAACTAAAAGGTTTTCTTAGAAACTAGAAGAAACTTCTAGGTCCAGTGTTAACTCTAGTTTTAATAGTTATTCAGCGTTGACGTCACGAACAGGTTTTTGAACTGTGCACCTATTCCCGGGATATAGCACTCCTCTTGCATTTTACCATCCTTGGGTATAAATATAAATACCTACACGTAAACTATACGAAACGGCGTGGATGGTTGTCAGAATTTGTGTGCATTAAAATTATTCTTTTGGCTATAACGGATACTCCCTTCCTCATTTTAATCTAATAATTAGAAATATGTCGTTTCAAATAACTTGATTTTAGGTTGGGATTAAGTACCATCTGGAGAGACTGTTACAAATTTGCATTTTATTGTATGCACGGTGAAGGGTAATTTCTATGGAAATAGTATAGCATCCCAGGCAGTTTACGTCAACTTTATAATTTAAGATTACTTTCTATCTTTCTTTTTAAATCACAAATTACAACTAGAATTTTTTTTACTTTCCTTAGCTCTTCGTCGAAAATTTTAAAAACAACTCCATTCTTTCCTTTAACTTGACCTAAAAATGTACTCGACGACGACACAAACGCGCCTTTTTACGTTGAATAATAACCATTCGTTCAACTTACTTTTGTGATGTTACTAAATCAAGTCACAATCCCTTTTTTATTTGTTTTTTACTCCCTCTTTTTACCTTTTTCCTTTTTTATCATCACTTCCCTTTTTTTGTTTTTTTTTGTTTGTTTTAGGGAAAAACAAGACGACCGAGCTTTTGATTTTAATTCATTTTGATGATAAAAACCTCATCGAAATGCACTCGACATTATTATTAGAGTCGACATTGACGCGTCAGCGCGTTTCAAATCTGATAATACAACATAATAATCGGCGTCGCGACGCGTATCGAACGCGATGTCATCCGCGTGACGCCTTTGCCCTCAATTTTAACTCTTTCTCTCTCCCTCACATTTTAATCTCTCGATTCCCCATCTCTCTCTCTCCCTTTTTATCGAGTATGGAAAATTACAAATCGTCACAGAACCCAAAAAGCTGGACCTTCTTTTCACCACGATCCAAGATGATCCCATCCCAAGTTTTTTTTTTAGTTTTTTTTATGGAGGGATGGGTTACATTTTATATCCCTCCTTAATTCAATTCAAGGGGCAAAATCCTTATTCTCGTCCTAGAGCTGCATAGAAAGGAATCCATGTGTCGGGAAAAAGGAGGTTTTTTTTGTATTCTGTGTGTGAGGGACGATTTTTTTGGTTATAGGAAAAAGTGGTGATAAATGGTGTTGATATCTTTGTTCAGGCGATCTTTTGTTGGGGATGAGAAAAAGTAAATTCTTTAAGGGATAAAAGATTATTTTACGTTAAATAATCTGGAAACGTCAAACGATTTTCTTAATGATTCAATCACCAATGAAAAATAGTACAATTTCTTTTTTGATTATAAAACCTACAGGTTATGTTAAGTTAAATATTAATGCGATATGCTTTGGAACTTAATCAGCATCATTAACATAAAATACTAATTAAATTTGCTTTAAATTGCTTCTTATTTCATAATCATATTTCAATTAGTTCTTGAGGTACGATTTTTTTGAAAATTAATTGTTTTTAACCTAATCCATATAACTACGTTTTTGAAGAGTTGTAATCAAAAACACATAACTCCGAAATTTGAAGACTTGAAGAACCAATATTTAACATAATCTATAATAACTAATAACAGTAACATTGACACGAGCACTATTAACAAACCGACCCCCCCCATGTAAATATAATACCTTAGTAATTTCCGTTTACAAAGCAACCAATTCGTCAATAATAATACGGCATGCCGAAGAGAGATGATCTGGTTTAAAACTGTGATATAATTGCGTATCATCCGCTTAGAGATGGTAAGAACAATGCTTTAAATTAGAAAATAAGTTGCAAGTGTAGATAGTAAATAAAACTGGTCCAAGAATAGACCGTTGTGGAACACCTGATGAAGAAAATATAGGACTAGATATCACTGAATTCAACTTAAATAATATACAGGATGTTCCATCTAAAAAAATCATTTTTATGTCAATAACTACTAAAATATTGCTTTGAGGCAAAGCTAACTTATTCCATCGCATTCTACATAAAAAGTTACTTTAGAAATGTTTTCACAGAAAGGAAGATTTTTTAATAAGAAAAAAGTTGTGACGACTTTTCGAAAATGCACAACCTGTATCTCAAAAACTGTAAGAATTATCGATATGCGATTCTCTTAAAGAAAGAGGAGTTTCCCTTTAAAAATGTCCAACTTGGCCCACCTGTATAAACTTTTTTTATAAAATTTATATAAATTTTATTAAAACGCCGCGCCGCCAAAATCTAGTGTCGTCGAAGAAATGAAATTTACAGTTTCCTGTAAATTACGGGGCTGTAGGTAAAATCTAAAAAGTTAACAATTAAATAAGAAGATAACTTCTGGTGTTAAAAAACAAATAATTATGTTTATTACACCAACTATTAATACGGAAATATTTAATGGATTGCATTGTTTTGGATTGGAAAAATATGTTTTTTTAAATTTTTAGTTATAAAACCGTAATTTACAGGAAACTGTAAATTTAATTTCTTCAACGACACTAATTAAAAGTTAATTTTTCCTTTATTCTAAAAAAAATAAGAAATAGATCTGTCAAACCCCATATTTTTGTAATCAGTGGTTATTTCCATTAAAGAAAACGAAAATTGTCATAATATCTCAAAATTTAAAACCTCTGTAAAAGAGTATAATACTCCACCTATAATAATAACCAAGATAATTGCACTTGCTAGTTTAACGATATTTTCAATTTTGGCCTCTAGGGGAATAACAAAAGACGATAGCGCTTTGAAGTTTTCTACATTGGAATTTATTTAAAAAGAGAGATCAAGACATGTAAGCTACTTTTTTTCTAACTCTTATCGTTTCCGAGATAGCCTATTCGGACAATTTGAACCATCTGTACATCCAACCCGATAAACTTTAAGATACTTAGTAGCAAGCCGTGATCAAGTATATCAAAAGCCTTGGTAAAATCAAACAACATCATCAACTTTGACTTGTCCTAACCTAAAGCCCGGAACACATCATCAGTCAAATCCAGAAGCGCAGTCGTACAACTAAACTGTTTTCTAAAACCGCTCAACCATAAGTCTCTCCAATAATTTTGATAACACTGATTGAGCAAGACAAAAATTGTATAGATGGCCAAGTACATCAAGAATACGGGTACAACACAAACGTATCATATCTAAGCTGATCCTGCAAGTCAAATAAAGATAGCAATACATCGGTAAAACAGTTGAGCTTGTCGTTAATATCCTCAAAATCATTCAATCGAGATCTCTGCTAAATTTATTCATATCGATAGTACGCAAATTGCGAAAGCTAATAAGTTTGGCCTTTAGTTTAACAAATGATCTGAGACCATAATCACAAATGAGAAGAGGCAACTTTTTAGATGTAATAATAACGTCAATTAGGGTCTCAGAACAACCAGTAATTCGAGTCAATAACAATAAGAATACAACCCCAATAAGAAAATTCAAGCTATTCACTGCAAACTTAACCCACAACTGCTCATCTCCGGGAACCTATTCAATACTAACACGTTGATATTTATAGCAGCTCTAAAGAAGTGAAAATTATCCAAATTAACAGTTGAGTCATCAACATCTACACCCAACCATGTTTCGATACTGCAAAGATATCATAATCAGATTGCGACACATTATCTCGAAATTCATCAAAGTGCACAGCCAGTTATCTCACATTTAAATGTCCTACACGAAAGCTACTCATAAAGTAATATAAAATCTAAGTAGATCCCAAAAGCTAAGACTAATCTACAAATTTAATACAATTGCTATTATTATTATTATTGCTGCCGGGCTCTTTGGTTTTGTTTTGCGACGGAGTTATCATACTCTTCGCTTGTCTGTCACCTGGAAGTTCTTTCCAGCGTAAGGCTACCTTTGAGACCTCCCAATTGTTGATTATTTGTTTGTCCGCCTTCTCATTGCTCTCAATGTTGCTGTGAGCTGGAACCCACCATAGGGTAACATCATTGCCTCTAGCGAGTTCTCTCAGGTTGCTGATACGCTCTCTGATCAGTGCGGCCCGACTGTCTGTAAAAATGTTTATGGATCTGTCCCTTCTGTAGGTTCAGAGCGGTGCAAAAGTTTATAAATAAGAACTTCTGCTTGGTAAAATGTTATGTCCGAGCTGAGGGGCAGTTTAATGTGGCTGTTTGGTTCACTAATGCCCATACCTACTCAGGATCTAACTGTCTTTGAAGCATCGGTGTACCAGGTTAGGGCTCCCCTTTTTAATTAAGGTCCAATCATCCAATATGACCTTATACGGCTGGTTGAAATTGTATTCTGTCGGTATTAAGGTCCGTTTTAATTTCAATCAGGTGGTTTATACATGGGTCCTTGAGGATTTTGAGGTGTCCTCTGAGGTTGCCCTGCATCAACTTGAGTGAAGAAACTGTTTTCAGTGATAAGGCACTTGAAGCTGCCTCCTTTTGTATATATAAATGGAGCAGTGTGAGACTGAGTAGGGCTTCCAAAGCAACCGTCGGACAGAATCTTATTATACCCGTTATGTTAAGACATGCTAACAGCTGGATTTGTGCCAGCTGTTGTTGTACTGTCTTATGTTTTGTTTTTGGCTACCAAACCAATGAGGCGTAGGCGACCATGGGTCTGATTATTGCTACGTAAGCCCAATCAGCCATTTGTGGTTTGATCTAATCAACATCATAATGTTTTCTGTAATTTCAAAGATTCGTTAAAAGTTAAATTTAACAAAGTTTCCAGCCAGATAAAGGGTGTTAATTGTATAAAATTTAATCAGTTGTTAATCAGGTCTAACAATAGTTCTAAGTTTTGTAATGATAGTACAAAGTGGCTTGTTAATTTAACATTGGTGGATGTTCCTGATGAAGTAGCTTCTTTGTTTTCCCTCGGTCCTAAGTTCCACTTACTTGTCAATAATACCAATTTCAATATAAAAAGGTTACTTATGTATTTAGAAAATATAGTTAAAGATTTGAAAGGTGACCAAAAAAATGTTGTTAGAGCTAAAATTACAAATATCATTACTAATTATATGGTTGCTGGCACAGCG
Source organism: Onthophagus taurus (assembly GCF_000648695.1). Classification (NCBI taxonomy): domain Eukaryota; kingdom Metazoa; phylum Arthropoda; class Insecta; order Coleoptera; family Scarabaeidae; genus Onthophagus; species Onthophagus taurus. Next base: position 34,374 of record NW_019281045.1, read on the forward strand.
TGTGATGGGTTGCATCTCCGATTGGTTAACATGTTAAAGAAAACAAAAACTTTTCTTAGGAATAATCCTTCATTGATGATTACTAAGGCTGACAAAGGTGCCACCACTATCATCCTTCACAAAGATGATTACTTAATTAAGGCCAAAGATATGTTAAGTGACACTAATGTCTACAAGGTTCTTAATAGTAACTCGTTGATCTCTGTACATTTTGTTAAATTACTTTATGAAAAGAAGTGTATTAACATCGGTGAAAACAACCAATAACTCAATCCTTGCAAAAGCACACTTTTTACCAAAAATACATAAGGAGGGGACACCTTTAAGGCCGATCATATCATCGATTGGTGCGGCATCGTACGCTTTGTCAGGACATTGCTGCAATCTTGGGTTCAACTTTTAATAATAGAATTATCAACAACATTACCAACACCTTTCAATTTGTGGATGAATTTAGCCTTCCTCCGGATCACATTTTAATATCTTTAGATGTTGTTAGCCTTTTTACTGTCATTCCGTTGGATTTGGTTAACAGAATTGTGGAGGAAAAATGGCATTTAATTGCTGATCAGTGTTCATGGGACAAAGACACCTTTTTGCATGGCTTGAAACTTATTTTTGATACTTCAATTTCACTTTTGATAATGTAATTAACCATCAAATAGAGGGCACCCCTATGGGCTCAACAATATCACCGATTCTAGCTCTGATGGTGATTTCGCTTTGGATGAGATTTTGGTTAATAACAATTCGGGTTTTCGCATCAGTTTTATCAAAAAGTATAGTAATGATTTGATTCATTGGAATACATAAAGATGATATAGATTCAACGTTGAATGATAAGAAACAAAAATAACGTCATTCAATTTAACTGGTACGTCAAGCCAACTTATTCAGGACGCTATTTAAATTATTTTCAAATCACAATTTAAAACATAAAATTTCCACCATCCTTGGCATGAAGCTTAGATTTTAAAATATCCTTAGAACAAATTTTGTGAATAATGGTTATCCTCTAAAATTGGTTAACAGACTTTTATTTTCAACGTACTCACATAACAATATCAACTAGATCAGTTTAACTAGTCCTGAATTAAATAATACAGCGCGTTTCACGTACAAAAAGCTTCTATACATAGGAAGGTTAAGCGACCAGTTAAAGAAAACATTGAAATGTATTGATAACACAAAAATCATTGACTGTTATGATAACAAATTAGGAAACCATTTTATTAAACTTAAGGATAAGACTGATGATAATTTTAGATCCAACTTGATTTACTGTGTTTCATGCAAATGTTGTGATGGAAAGTACGTTGGTCAGACCAGTCAGTGGCTGAAATGTAGAATCTCTAAACATGCAAGTGACTGTAGACTAAAAAAGTCCAGTAATGCTTTATCCCAACACGTAAAATCTTGAATTCAGAAGGTAATTATCGTAATAGGCTGTTCTTGGAGATGGTACACATCAATTATACACAGAATGCTGTAAATTTTAAAACTGATTACCAACCTTAGCAACATTTATGCTTATTTGTTTGCCTTAGATAGGTTTAACCACAATAATTCACCCAACTTACAAGGTTCTAATCCTAATAACACCTCAACTTTCTCCAATGATATGTTTTTTTAATTAGATTTATATTGATTAATTAGAGTTAAATTTATTAATGATACAAACATTTAGAGATTCTTTATAAATTAAATTTATTTTTGATTGATTTTCCTTTTTTGCATTTGACAGTCGTGCGTTCTGCGTCTACTTGTTCCACGTTTTATTAATAAGTTTTTAATATTTCATTTTTCAATTTAGTTACAAGTAAGTTTAAACATGGTTGCTTGATTTACGTTTTTTCTTTGTAAAATCTTTTAGCAATAAAATGCTCTGAAGAAGATTGTAATTTAGCAATCGAAATATTAGCGATTTTAAAAAGTTGTTTACTTTTAATTCCTGCTTACAGAAAATCCGAATAAATTTTTTCTATTTGTGGTTTGAGACCCCAGTTCCTTCTTAGGAGCCTGCGGCAGATCTGGTTTGCCATGATGGCCTTTTTCCTCACCTTATCTAAGTGTGAGTTCCAGTTTAGATACAACTGCTAACGTAGCAACCAAGCCAGAAGACAATGAATCAAAATTGGAGTGCTCAAAAATGTTAAAAAACCAAAAATATAAAGATATAAACTAAAACATGTTAGATTGAACACAAAATATGTTAGACATCTTTCAGCAGACTCATCATCTATCTATATTATTCTTAATGACCATAATTATCATCCCCAATCACTCTCCACATCGCTATTATTACTCATCAATGTTTTTTTAAAATATATCTTGTAATATTGTCCTTGATATCTTACAATATTGTTTCTAATTATTCTACGGCAATCCTAAATAACTTATTGGACACCTCACCACTATTTATTTTGCTCGAAACGGATAAGGTTAACGTCACAATATTATATTAACGCCAAAACTAGAAAGTTCTGGAAATGATTGCCATATTCAACTTCTCGGTGTGATTGCATGAAATGGGTTCGGAACCAAAGTTGTTCCGTTGCTCAATAACTTCGTTATCAATATATCATAAGCAATGGTTCTAATATCTAACTAGCTTTTAATCTATATATTACGATGTTTCTGGAAATTGTTCACCACACCTGCATTGAAAATATTGGAAACATACAGAGACATGAATTAGACGTGAAATAATAGTATATTAAAAAACAAGTTTCGTAAGATACGGTTGAAATGCACGAATTCAAATTGAAAAAGTAACCAACGAGTTTTTTAATGAATGAGTGCTTTAAGTTTTATGAAACGTACTTTTTATGCTATTTTTGTAATTTGCGTTTTTATCCTTTGTTTTTAACAAAAATAAAATAAACTTTGACAATGCCAATGTAAGGAAATGGGTATGTAGGCTATCTAAGCAGTTGGTAACACCGTAATACTTGAATATAGAAATTTGAATTGACAATTAGAAACTGTCAAAACACAAAATGTATTCACCTGAAAAAAATGTTTCATGTACACCTCCCAAAATAAGAGAAATGACTCACAGTTCAATGTCGTCATCATTTTGGACCTTGTATTCGATGCTAAGAACGCGTTTAAACATCCATAGACAAAAACTGTCACATTGACAACTAGAAAAATTAATGACCCAATGTCACCAACTTGAACTGGTTCCATAAAATGTTACTAAAATCTCATTACTGATGGACTTTCTTGAATAATTAAACGAACTTTATGGCTTTTGCGGGAATTTTATTTTTGCCAATTTTAAAGCAGAATCTTGTACATCTTGTATATGACAAAATCGTGAACAACAACAACAACTTTTTTATATTAAAATATACGTTGATCAAAATAATTATCAATTAAATTATTCTAACACCCTCCCTCAACGTTTATACTGAATATTCTAATTAAATTAATCCTAAACCTTTCCTAAACTTCCTAAGTTTTATTTTATCTAACGGTTTAGTCAGTATATCAGCTATCATATCTTCACTAGGTAAATATTTTATATTTATTTTATTTTTATTTACTAAATCCCTTATATAATGGTATTTCGTATCTATGTGCTTAGTTCTTTTCTTTAACTGGTCATTTTTGGTAAGTTTTATGCAACTTTGATTATCCTCGAAGATTATCGGTGTTACATTAACGCCTATTTCTGATAATAATCTCGTGTACCATTCAAGCTCTGTAGTTAATTCAGTTAGCGCAACATATTCCGCCTCAGTAGACGATAAGCTTACGCATTTTTGTTTTGTGCTGCTCCAAGTTATTAAATTGCCATTTAAGAATACACAATATCCACTATTTGATTTCCTATCAATTAAATTCGATCCCCAATCTGCATCCACATATGCAATTAGGTGATCCGTTGATTGATCTGGGCTTGATTTTATTTGTAATTTTAAATCAATGGTATTTTTCAAATATCTAAATACTCGTTGCACTTCTATCCAATCCCTTTTCATTGGATTCGTCACTTTCTGTGCTAAAATAGATACTGAAGCAGAAATATCTGGTCGAGTATTATTTGCAATATACAGTAAAGCTCCAATTGCACTTCTGTACTGTTTTTCGTCAAATTTTTCGCTTCCGGTTAAATCATCTTTTCTATCATAGTCTCCATGTATA
>NW_019281045.1:40749-52750 GCF_000648695.1 Onthophagus taurus
CAAAAATTGTCACATTGACAACTAGAAAAATTAATGACCCAATGTCACCAACTTGAACTGGTTCCATAAAATGTTACTAAAATCTCATTACAGCATAGGATGCTGTAAGGAGTCTCATTACAGCACCCGTTTGAGTACTGTAATAGCTTTCATTACCGTCGCGAATTACAAAAAATATTTTTATAAATGTCACTTACTTTACTTTCAGCGATGTCTTCGGCTACCGTGATTCTTTCCGGGTCTGCGATAACGTTACATCCGGCTTTGCGAAGACGTAATTTGTTGACGTGAAATGCCGAGCCGTAGCAGTACATCAGGATCATCGTCGTTGGAAAATAGAAGCCACAAGCGGCTAGAATCCGGACGGAAGCGTGCGAATAGAAGGGTTCGCAAGCCATCATGCCGGTTGGATTGAAATAGTAGCCACCCTTCGGTAGGGCAAGTGCGGCGAATAACGTCACGGAAAGAATCCAGGTGAGACTTATTATCGCGACGCAACCCTGAAAATGAAACTGCAAAGTGAAATTAGGGTGCTGAAAAGCATTAATATTAATTTGAAAAAGTCATAAACTATCGGTATTTTAATGATGACAATAAAATTAAGGTTTACGCTTAAAATCGGTAATTAAATTTCAAGGGTATTCTCGTATATGGTGGAAATATGGGGGTATATTAACGTTGTAATTAGACCCGACACCGCAGCCCAATTTCAATCCCCCATCTCTATCGAATACTAACCCCGAAACCTCGCCGCTCCAATTCAAAAGCGAAGAGACGATCCCATTGAGAATTGAAAAAGATTTTTTTCTTTTTGACTTAATTAACGCGGGCGAAGAGCTCTGCCCATGATCAATCGAAATCAACGCCATGTTCTCATTCGAACCAGAATATTAAAAAAAAAAAAGAAAAAAAAATGAGTTCCTTTATAAAGTTAGAGATAGTGGATGGTTTTGGTTCTTCCTCGCTTTGATGCTTGGCGGTGCTTTTGGTATTGTCTCGGCTTATTCATTGAAAAGGGGTTAGACGGGTGATGGTGGTCGTTATACGTCGGAACCACGATCGTTCGGCGCATTGTGGGGACGCCGCCCCTTTGAGGGATCCCCCGACGACGAAAATTCCGAGCAATTAGACCGATTGTGGCGCCGCGTGCGTCGTTTCGAAACGACCTAACCTCGAAAACTTCATCGATTTAATCACACCCTTGAAACTCATCAAAGAAAAAAGAATATCAAATAAGTTTGTTCAAATAAGTTCAATAGATGTTTAAAATTTATTTTTAGAAATTTTCCATATTCATACATGATGAGAACATCCTCTTGTTTAAATATAATCACTAATTAACACATTTTTCCCCTTTTAATTTTGCGTATCGTTCTAGTTTTAATTATTATGCAGAGCTAGACAAAGAACTAGAATCATTCGAGTTTAGCCGTCTTAAGAGACTGTAATGTTAGTTTTAGTGACAGTGCATGTGTAAAACTAGAACCAGAGTTGAGCTACTTGCAGTAAAAATGTACTGCAAGTAAAGTATTCAGTACTTTTTTACTTTAAGTAGTTTACTGCCTGTACTTTCAAATTGTAGGTACTTAATACTTGTCCTTTCAGTATTTAGCTTAAAATGTACTGGATACTTGTTACTTGTTTGACATAAGCAGTACTTAAAGAACTATTTGTTCATTAAACTCCAAGTAGTTTATCTACTTCCAGTACTTGCAATAGTAAGTAAAATAATAATTTTTTAAAGTTTTCTTCAAAATCCTAGATAATCTTAGGAATTCTATGAAATCTTTATGGTATGCTTGAAAAATCAGCTGAAATCTTCTGGAAATACTAAAAAATGCCTACATAAATTTTTGGGAATAACTAAAAATCGTGGACATTCGTAATAACCCTAGATATCCTTCCAATTTTTCTAAAAAATCATTCTAAAACCGTTGATACACTAAAAAATCCTAAGATATCCGTAAAGATCGATTGATATCTTTGAAAATGTGTCTAAATTCCTTAAAATTTTTAGAAATGCCCAGTTGACTATGACAATTGTTGGAAATCGTTTCAAAATCCCTAGATATGTTTGGAAATTGGTATAAAATCTTGTAAAAACTTGAAATCTTTGCAGAATCCTAGATAACCATAGGTATACTGAGAAATATTTATGGTATACTTCAAAATCCGTTGAAATCTTTTGGAAATGGAAATACTAAGAAATGCATACATAAGTGTGTGGGAAGAATTAAAAGTCTTGGTAATAATCATTGGATATCCTTGGAAATCCTTCTAATTTTTCTAAAGAATCATTCAAAAACCTTGGATACACTCAAAAATCTATAGATATGCGTAAAAATCGATGGATATCTTTGAAAATGTGTCTAAATTCTTTAAAATTTTTGGAAATACCTAGTTGTATATACAAATTTTTTAAAATCGTTTCAAAATTCCTAGATATGTTTGGAAATTCCTATAAAATCTTCTAAAAACTTGAAATTCTGTAGAAATCTGTGCAAAATCTTTTGGAAACTTCCTAGAAATACTAAGAAATGCCTACATAAGTGTCTGGGAAGAATTAAAAGTCCTGGATATTCGTAATAATCATTGGATATCCTTGGAAATCTTTCTAATTTTTCTAAAAAACCCCTAGATATGTTTGGAAATTCCTATAAAATCTTCTAAAAACTTGAAATTCTGTAGAAATCTCTGGAAAATCCTAGATAACCTTAGGTATTCTGAGATATATTTATGGTATACTTCAAAATCCATTGAAATTTTTTGAAAATCTCCTGGAAATACTAAGAAATGCATACATAAGTGTTTGGGACGAATGATTGAATTGATATCTTTGAAAATGTGTCTAAATTCTTTAAAATTTTTAGAAATACTTAGTTGTATACAAAAATTTTTGGAAAACGTTTCAAAACCCCTAGATATGTTTGGAAATTCCTATAAAATCTTCTAAAAACATGAAATTCTGTAGAAATCTCTGCAAAATCCTAGACAACCTTAGGTATTCTGAGATATATTTATGGTATACTTCAAAATCCATTGAAATCTTTCGAAAATCTCCTGGAAAGACGAAGAAATGCATACATAAGTGCCTGGGGAAGAATTAAAAGTCCTGGATATTCTTAATAATCATTGGATATCCTTGGAAATCCTTCTAATTTTTCTAAAAAATCATTCAAAAACCTTGGATACATTCAAAAATCTGTAGATATGCGTAAAAATCGATGGATATCTTTGAAAATGTGTCTAAATTCCTTATAATTTTTAGAAATGCCCAGTTGACTATGACAATTGTTGGAAATCGTCTCAAAATCCCTAGATATGTTTGGAAATTCGTATAAAATCTTGTAAAAAATTGAAATTCTGTAGAAATCTCTGCAAAATCCTAGATAACCGTAGATATTCTGACAAATTTTTATGGTATACTTTAAAGTTCGTTGAAGTCTTTTGGAAATTTCTCAGAAATATAAAGACATGCCTACATAAGTGTCTGGGAAGACTTAAATATCCTCGGCATTCGTAATAATCCCTGGATATCCTTGGAAATCCTTCCAATTTTTTCTAATAATCAATCTTATCAATCCCTTGGATACACCTAAAAATCTGTAGATATGCGTAAAAATCGATGGATATCTTTGAAAATGTGTTTAAATTCTTTAAAATTTTTAGAAATACCTAGTTGTATATAAAAATTTTTGGAAATCGTTTCAAAATCCCTAGATATGTTTGGAAATTCCTATAAAATCTTCTAAAATCTTGAAATTCTATAGAAATCTCTGTAAAATCCTAGACAACCTTAGGTATTTTGAGAAATTGTTATGGTATATTTAAAAGTTCGTTGAAATCTTTTGGAAACTTCCTAGAAATACTAAGAAATGCCTACATAAGTGCCTGGAAAGTATTAAAAGTTCTGGATATCGTAATAATCACTGGATATCCTTTGAAATCTTCTAATTTTTCTAAAAAATCATTCAAAAACCTTGGATACACTCAAAAATCTGTACATATGCGTAAAAATCGATGGATATCTTTGAAAATGTCTCTAAATTCTTTAAAATTTTTAGAAATCGTTTCAAAATCCCTTGATATGTTTGGAAATTCGTATAAAATCTTGTAAAAACTTGAAATCTCTGCAGAATCCTAGATGTATACTGAGAAATATTTATGATATGCTTCAAAATCCCTTGAAATCTTTTGGAAATCTCCTGGAAATACTAAGAAATGTATACATAAGTGTCTGGGAAGAATTAAAAGTCCCGGATATCGTAATAATCATTGGATATTCTTGGAAACATTTCTAATTTTTCTAAAAAATCATTCAAAAACATTGGATACACTCAAAAATCTGTAGATATCCGTAAAAATCGATGGATATCTTTGAAAATGTGTCTAAATTCTTTAAAATTTTTAGAAACACCTAGTTTTATATAAAAATTTTTGGAAATTGTTTCAAAATTCCTAGATATATTTGGAAATTCCTATAAAATCTTTTGAAAACTTGAAATTTTTTAGAACTCTGCGAAATCCTAGATAACCTTAGGTATTTTGAGATATGTTTATGGTATACTTGAAAATCCATTGAAATCTTTTGGAAATTTCCTAGAAATACTAAGAAATGCATACATAAGTGTCTGGGAAGAATTAAAAGTCCTGGATATTCGTAATAATCATTGGATATCCTTAGAAATACTTCTAATTTTTCTAAAAAATCATTCAAAAACCTTGGATACACTCGAAAATCTGTAGATATGCGTAAAAATCGATGGATATCTTTGAAAATGTGTCTAAATTCTTTATAATTTTTAGAAATACCTAGCTGTATATAAGAATTTTTGGAAATCGTTTCAAAATTCCTAAATATGTTTGGAAATTCCTATAAAATCTTCTAAAAACTTGAAATTCCGTAGAAATCTCTGCAAAATCCTAGATAACCTTAGGTATTCTGAGAAATGTTTATGGTATACTTGAAAGTTCGTTGAAATCTTTTGAAAATCTCCTGGAAATACTAAGAAATGCATACATAAGTGTTTGGGAAGAATTAAAAGTCCTGGACATTCATAATAATTATTGGATATCCTTGGAAATCTTCCTAATTTTTCTAAAAAATCATTTAAAAACCTTGGATACATTCAAAAATCTGTATATATCCGTAAAAATCGATGGATATTTTTGAAAATGTTTCTAAATTCTTTAAAATTTTTAGAAATACTTAGTTATATATAAAAATTTTTGGAAAACGTTTCAAAACCCCTAGATATGTTTGGAAATCCCTATAAAATCTTCTAAAAACTTGAAATTCTGTAGAAATCTCTGCAAAATCCTAGATAACCTTAGGTATTCTGAGAAATGTTATGGTATACTTGAAAGTTCGTTGAAATCTTTTGAAAATCTCCTGGTAATACTAAAAAATGCATACATAAGTGTTTGGGAAGAATTAAAAGTCCTGGACATTCATAATAATTATTGGATATCCTTGGAAATCTTCCTAATTTTTCTAAAAAATCATTTAAAAACCTTGGATACATTCAAAAATCTGTATATATCCGTAAAAATCGATGGATATTTTTGAAAATGTTTCTAAATTCTTTAAAATTTTTAGAAATACTTAGTTATATATAAAAAATTTTGGAAAACGTTTCAAAACCCCTAGATATGTTTGNCACACAACATATAAAAAATATGTTATAAGTTCCCAAGAGGTCGCTCGAGTGTGGTGTCACAAACCAATGTGCCAAACCGAATCAAAACCAGACTCGAAGGACCCTCACAAGTTTACATCCCCACCTCGCACGTGGTGGACAAAAACTAACCCAATATCAAAATAAGCGCCAATTCGAACGCGGATATACAAAAATATTATGTTTCAATGTGTTTAAATTCTTTAAAATTTTTAGAAATACGTAGTTGTATATACAAATTTTTGGAAATGGTTTCAAAATCCCTAGATATGTTTAGAAATTCCTATAAAATCTTCTAAAAACTTGAAATTCTGTAGAAATCTGCAAAATTCTAGATAACCTCTGAGAAATTTGTATGGTATATTTGAAAGTTCGTTGAAATCTTTTGGCAACTTCCTAGAAATACTAAGAAATGCCTACATAAGTGTCTGGGAAGAACTAAAAGTCCTGGATATTCGTAATAATCATTGGATATCCTTGGAAATCTTTCTAATTTTTCTAAAAAATCATTCAAAAACCTTGGATACACTCGAAAATTTGTAGATATGCATAAAAATCGATGGATATCTTCGAAAATGTGTCTAAATTCTTTAAAATTTTTAGAAATACGTAGTTGTATATAAACATTTTTAGAAAATGTTTCAAAACCCCTAGATATGTTTGGAAATTCCTATAAAATCTTCTAAAAACTTGGATACACTCAAAAATCTGTAGATATGCCTAAAAATGGATGGATATCTTTGAAAATGTGTTTAAATTCTTTAAAATTTTTAGAAATACCTTGTTGTATATACAAATTTTTGGAAATCGTTTCAAAATACCTAGATATATTTGGAAATTCCTATAAAATCTTCTAAAATCTTGAAATTCTGTAGAAATCTCCGCAAAATCCTAGACAATCTTAGGTATTCTGAGAAATTGTTATTGTATACTTGAAAGTTCGTTGAAATCTTTTGGAAATTTCTTAGAAATATAAAGAAATGCCCACATAAGTGTCTGGGAAGAATTAAATATCCTCGGCATTCGTAATAATCCTTGGAAATCCTTGGAAATCCTTCCAATTTTTCTAAAAATCAATCAAAAACCTTGGATACACTCCAAAATCTGTAGATATGCGTAAAAATGGATAGATATCTTTGAAAATGTGTCTAAATTCTTTAAAATTTTAAGAAATACCTAGTTGTATATACAAATTTTTGGAAATCGTTTCAAACTTGAAAAACTTGAAATTCTGTAGAAATCTCTGCAATATCCTAGATAACCTTAGGTATTCTGATAAATTTTTATGGTATACTTTAAAGTTCGTTGAAATCTTTTGGAAATTTCCTAGAAATACTAAGAAATGCCTACATAAGTGTCTGAGAAGAATTAAAAATCCTCGGCATTCGTAATAATCCCTGGATATCCTTGAAAATCCTTCCAATCTTTCTAAAAATCATTCAAAAACCTTGGCTACATTTAAAAATCCTAAATGATGGGATATTCCATGAAATCTCTAGAAATATTTGGTTATCTTTGAAAATTTTAGGATATTGCTACAAAATCCTTGGATGTATTTCGAAATTTTCATGAAACCTTTTAGAAAACCTGAATATCTATTGAAATCTCTGGAAACTCGTTGGATTCCTCAAAAATCCTGAAAAATTCGGATGCTATCTTGGAAAATTTTATGTGAATATTTGAAAAGGCTTATATGAATCTTTGAGAATCGTTAAAATCGTAGATATTATTAATGGATATCCTTTTTTCTTGGATATTCTTGGAAATTTGTACAATTTCTGTAAAAATCCTTTAAAAGCTTTCGATTCACTCAGAAATTACAGGATGTCTTTGAACATTTTAGGAAATTGTTGCAAAATCTCTAGATATATTTGGAAAATTTTGCAAAATCTTATAAAAATCGAAATATGTGTAGAAATTTCTGGAAAGTGATAAATTTCAATAACACTGCTCTACCGCGTGTGCTTACTCAGTACAAGAGAATGTTGTAAAGGGTTGTAATTACTTTGTACTGGGTACTTGAAATTTTAGTTTCAAGTAAAATTACTTATTGCTCCAAGTACTTTATAAAAATATTTGTTACTTACTGTCTGAAGACGCACGGTTAAACCCGAAACTTTCTAGTTCTAGGTCTAGTGTTAGTTCTGAAAGTTTTCATTGTTATTCGCTAGATTGTTGTATATTTTTATTGAAGAAATTGAAAGGTTAATTATAAGTGTTAATTTAATATTATTTTATTTTTAGAAATTTTCCATATTCATATATGATGAGAACATCCTCTTGTTAAAATATAATTACTGATTAACACATTTTTTCCCCTTTTAATTTTGCGTAACGTGGTACCCCGGTGGCTGTGAAAAAAAAAAGGGGCGCTTGTCATGAATATTCAAGGGGGTTGGTAACCACCCCGTGGGTTTTTCGGTGCACGACGCTATAAAAGTCTTCATGTATCACTAAGGGATGAGAGAAAACTCGGCAAAACTACCATTTCAAAAAAGAAGTAGATCGCCAAAAAAGAATTCGAAAAAAATTCCATAAAATTTACCACCACACTGAGTTTATTACCAACCCAAGTTTATTACACCCAATTTAATATTTCCCTTTAGTGTTTTTTTAGCTTTTTTTAATAATGATTATCCTTTAATATTAAAATTGAAACAAAGATTAATGCGACGTTTTTTATTTTTAGTTTAAAATAGTTTCAATATTGAAGGAAAGGGGGCACTGAATAGAAAAGGAGAGCGAATCGTCGTCGATTCCGGGTAAAACGGTTTTCGGGATCGTCCCCGGAGGAAGACCGTAGCCCTAAATCGTCGACGAGTCGCTGACGCAGATGCTATCCTTAACTAGAAACTGGGAGAATTTGTTTCCAACCCTCCAACCCCCTTATCGTGCGCTACCGATACTCGAAATTTTCCTTTGTTTTTGGAACCTCCGTAGTCGTACCTAAGGAAACTCCTTGGCACGATTTCAATTAGATTAAACCTTCCCTTTTTATTTTTAAAGTCTTATCTCACGTGTTTATTTTATCTTCTTGGACTTGTTTGAATTTAACTGTCTTCTCTTGTAACTAAAGCAAGTTGATAAGAAGACCTCAAATATCCCTTAACTCGTCTGATATCCGATTACTACTATAATGTATTCATCTCGTCCCAAGTGTATCAAGTTTATAATTAAATAAAAGTGCAAATTCAACTCTATTCTAAACTTGGACCGTTCAAGTAACAAGTTAATGGGTGTATTCGTCGAAAACCATTCCATTTCCTTAAACTCTATTCATTTAAATATGAATTCAACTCCACCTGGTGAAATTCGCGCTTCTTAGCAAAAGTTGTTTGTAGATAAAACGAGAGAATCTGATGCGAAATTAGTGCTGTTAATAATCAAGATATTAATACATACTAATTAACCTAAGTAGATACATTTATTTAAAGGTTATGTTGTAATGGGAAAATATTAATTTCAAATACGTTATAAATCGTGTAGATAATATTTATGGGAATTAAAAAATGATTTATGAGCCAAATTAAACTTTAAATTATCCTTTTTAATTTGATATAAGAATCGTTTCTTACCTTATATACAGTGAATTTCACTTAAGATACAATATACAAATAGTTATTTTTGATACAAGATAGCGAAATGACACTTTTGAAAGAAACGAAAGTTTTTTTTTGCGAGCTTTAGCGAGCAAAAAGAATCGTTCGAGAATGCAAAAGAATTTCGCGTATTAAACAACATTTTTTCGAAAACTGCGTATTTTAAAGTTATAAATTAATAAAAAGACCAAATTCAGGATAATGATATTTAGAATTCATTTAATGTTATGTCAAAAACTTAACGTCACATCGATTTAACCTCACATATTGAACAAATGTACTATTATATTATAAATTTGCATTTAAACATGAAATGAAATGATAAAACAATTAAATGTTGATTATTTTGTGTTTATAATTTGTTCATAACAATAAATTAACAATTAATAGTATCAAATTTTTTGATTGTCGTAGCTGGACGTAAAAGTCTTTTGCGTCCTGGACGTAATAGTTATTTATGTACCTAGTCGGCAAAGTGATGCTTTATCGAACGAGTATGAGTTTGCGAGTCGAGCGAGGCGAGTAACAGGCGAGTTCGATAAAGACACTTTGCTGACGTGTTGCATACAACATTTTATCACCAACCGCAAAATTTAACGATATGAAGATATTCTAACCTACCAATATTATGACACGTGTCAAACGATTTGTTTTGTTAATATACCTCGGTAAAGTTACACTATGTATCAAAGGTCGGTGGTATAGTGGAGAAGGAAGTGCGCTTTCATACAGAAGGTACGGGGTTCAACGGCATTTTTTTCAAATTGACAGCAATTAGCGGCAGGTAAAGTATTTTGTCTGCCGCATGTGCGGCAGGTAATAGTATATTAAAAAACAAGTTTTGTAAGACACGCTTGAAATGCACGAATTCAAGTGGAAAAACGAGTGGCGAAGCCACGAGTTTTTTAATGAATGAGTGCTTTAAGTCTTATGAAACGTGTTGTTTATGCTACTTTTTGTAATTCGCGTTTTTATACTTTTATTTTAACAAAAATAAAGTAAATTTTGGCAATGTAGGGAAATAGGTATGTAGCAGTTGGTAACACCGGAACACTTGAAAATAGAAACTGTCAAAACACAAAATATATACACCTGAAAAAAATGTTTGATGTACACCTGCCAAAATAAGAGAAATTGCTGAAAGTCAATGTCCTCATCATTGTAGACTTTGTATTCGATGCTAAGAACGTGTTTAAACATCCATAGACAAAAATTGTCACATTGACAACTAGAAAAATTAATGACCCAATGTCACCAACTTGAACTGGTTCCATAAAATGTTACTAAAATCTCATTACAGCATCGGATGTTGTAAGGAGTCTCATTACAGCACCCGTTTGAGTACTGTTATAGCTTCCATTACCGTAGCGAATTACAAAAAGTACTTTGTCTGCTAGATCAAGAACTAGAATCATTCGGGTTTAGCTATCTTAAAAGACGTACGGCTAAACTCAAATATTTCTAGTTCTAGCTCTAATGTTAGTTTTTTTTTTTTATGTGAAAATGTAAAACAAACAAAACTTTATTGCTATAAAAGAACAAAGGAAAATTGTACATTATTATAATTATCCTATTTAGCTTTGTTTGGTATCTTGCACTAACGTACACCAGTGCACACTTTTTCTTAAAAATAGTGTTTGGTAGACTGATGAAAACAAGTGTAGATAGTGCCGCCGCGTTTGGTAAGCGATTGAGTTTTAAAAGTGCAGACACTTTTCACACCGACTCGCCGGCAAGTGTAGGAAGTGTAGTGTAAGTCGACATAACCTTTAAGACGTATTTAGTTTTTTGAAAGTGTCAAAGTTAGATTTATTTAAACAAAAATAAAATATTGTAAGCTAGTAAAAACAATAAATAACAGTGTGATTTGTAGAATACGTTCTATTCAATTAAAATTAAAAACCCAATAGGAAGTTCTCCGGTTAAATATAATGACTAAAATTGAAAGACAGTTAAATGTAAAAATAATTTATGATGAAGGGGGAAAATATGTAAAAAGTGATGACGGTAGCCAAGTATTGGCACAAAACATAGAGAGTAAGTAAGATTTTTTAAACTGTACATCAGAATATTTGGGAACTACATCCTCAAAGTATTTATCGATGCAAGTTCTTTTATCTTTTTTACTTAAAAGTAAAAATACATTTTCTTCATCATCGCTGTCCAATTCTTCAAAAATCATATCATTGTCTTCACTTTCGGTGTCAGACTCTAATAGGGTCACTACAGGCAACATTTCCTTTTTTGATTTATTCATCTTGATTCTTTGATCAATAATAAATTATTCAACTTCCTACAGAAATAATAAAGATTACATAACCTATAACTGTCATAACAATCCGTTTTACCAAACACCTAAAATTGTTACACTTATGCACTTTGAAAATGTGTTGAAAACTGAGAGTTGTCAACTGCACTACACTTGCTACACTAGGAGTATTTATAGCAAGTGTACCAAACACAGCTATTGAATGTGCTTTAAAGTACAAAATAAGGGATTTCCCCGAGTGGTATATAAGTAAAAACCCTGACAGAGAGGCACAATGCACTTGTACGCACCATCGAAGGTCCACGCTGTTCACACTACGGAACAGAGGGTATACGGCGTTCAACGTAAATAATTTCAGTCTTGTAAGTCTGATTATTTCCTCATACGTAATTTTATTTAAAAATAAAGTGAATAATTTTTAACCCCAGTTAAAATGAGTACAAAACGAAAGAGCT